>OY998253.1:56328747-56606247 GCA_963922045.1 Persicaria maculosa
TACCTAATTTTCAATTCAATCTCCTTTGCGTCCAAGGACGTTGGAGAATGTTTTTAGTAGGCCTCTCCTTCGCATAAGATACGCTGGAGATTACCTAATTTTCAATTTCAATCTTCTTTGCGTCCAAGGACGCTGGAGATTGTTTTTACTAGGTCTCCAATGAACGGTTTTTTGTTGCGTAAACCGTACCAAAATAAATTCAAACCTACCTAGCTAATGTAGTGTGGTAAGCACGAATCGATCTCACAGAGAATCAAGTTATTCCTAAGTTAAGTTTATTTACCAATTAGTATAAAACGGGGGGTTTTGAGTAGTAACAATAAGAAAGAAAATAAAATAAACTATAACAAAATTAATAGAGATAACGAGTAATGAAATAGTTTCATCTACAAATATCTACTTTAGTTGGTTGAAACGATACTTGTAACTTCTTCTCATCCTTTTAGGTTTCCTATGAATGCTCTTGTCCCAACCTAATATAGTTACTAGTCCAACCAGTCCTAGAAACCCTTATAAATTGAACTGTCCCTAAAGAAGGATTTAACCCAATTGATAGTTTTAAGTTCAGAGATTAACCAAGGTATTTGCAGTCCCTAAAGAGTGATTTAACAACACATCCAACTTCCTACTTATTCAATTAGTTCCACCAGCCCTAAATGAACAAGTTTGCTACTCACGTTAAGGTTCACAACTAGGAATCTACAAAACCCTAATAATTGAATTGATTCTAAATAGTTGCGCGGGATCGATAGAATAAAACAATCAAATATTCAAGTACAAAGAAGTTGAAGCATCCAATAAAAGAAATAATGAACAAGAATTAAAAACTCACAACCAATCCAAATAAAGCTTCAAATCGTAGAAGAAATAGAAGAGTTTAGATCTCCATAAAACAAAAGACAATTAGGCTTAACATTGGTCACGGTAGTCGGCCGGTCACGTTCGGCTCTGCCGTATGACTGTATATATAGTAGTTATATCCTAATCTATCTAATCTATTCTATAACATATCCTAATTTAATTAATATCAATATAATAATAATAACTTAACAAAGGCTATTTGCTTGGAGAGTTTGGAGCATTTCAATCACGTGGGTTGTTGTCTCCTTGGATGAACCGGCCCAAAGGGGAAGAATCAAGCCTAATGATCAGCTCTACATATAACATCCGGCCATCTTAAGTTTAGCTCAGCCATCAATCTTCTCGTTTGCAAAATAATCCCATAAATTATTATTAACCTCCAATTTTATACGATGAATCCAAAAATAAGTAAAATATATAAAAATACTAGTGTAGGCTCCGAAAATCAAATAATACAAATTAAGCTATAAAATATGTAAAAATGATCTAAACTACTTTGCAAATCTATACATAAAACATGAGTAAAATGTACTCTATCAGACTCTCCTTCATGTAAGATACGCTAGAGATTACCTAATTTTAAATTTTAATCCCCTTTGCTTCCAAGGACGCTGGTGATTGTTTTTACTAGGTCTCTCCTTCGCGTAAGATACGCTGGAGATTACCTAATTTTCAATTTCAATCTCCTTTGCGTCCAAGGACGCTGGAGATTGTTTTTAATAGGTCTCTCCTTCGCCCAAGAAACGCCGGAAATTACCTAATTTTCAATTCAATCTCTTTTACGCCAAGAACGCTGGAGATTATTTTTATTTAACTCCGTCGTGTAGAGTACGCTGGAGATTCTTTTAATTTATCGCATAGAGTACGCTGGAGATTCTTTTTATTTAACTACGTCGCGTAGAGTATTCTGGAGAATGTTTTTAATAGGCCTCTCCTTCGCATAGAGGACACTAGAAATTGTTTTTGGTTTAACAGGTACCTCCATTACGTAGAATACACAGAAAATTACCTAATTTTCAAATCAATCTCCTTTGCGCTAAGGACGCTAGAGATTGTTATCAGTCTTGTAGGTTCTTTCAAACATGCATCAAATCCCGAGAATTGTCAAAATAACTCCCTTCGTGATACGAATATCGATAGCTAAGCTACTAAGCTCCAACAATACATTCATCACGACAAATTTGCAGAAATAAGCGTAACATAAACATACTGTTTATTTATTATACACTAAAATGAAAGTTTTCAACAAAGGTCGCGATAAAACTACCCAAACTTCAAGGACACAAAAAGTTGCAGAACAGGAAATTCAACACCGAACGGTAAAGTCCAAGTCACCATTTTAATCAAGACCATGATTTACACCAACAACATCAAAACAAGAGTGTCCTTCATACTCAAAGATCAAGTGTGTCCCAATCTGAAGTTCATTGGAAACAACAAACTCAAGCCACCCCGAGGTAAACTAGAAGTGATTAGGACCTAAAGGCTTCACCCTCACCACAAATTCCTCATCCGCTCGCGTCCATAAGTGCACATGGGCAAGAGCTTCATAACCATAATAACGGTATACACACGACAAAGGTTGCAACAACAAGAGATATATCAGAAAAGCTCAAACTCTTAGTGGGAAATGAATCACATAATAAAAATTACCAGCCTGTATAAGTGCCCCTCCACTGCAATATCCCGGGTAAAACCTCTAACGCGAGTAACAGTTACACCTGGGATATCAACTGGCATCGTGGACGTCATTATCAAAAATAAACTGCAATAAACAGGTTCGGGTTTTCTTACCTCTTTATACTAATCTCTACAAAGCAAGCAACAAAGGGCACCGCAGACCATCCAGGTTCACCACGAGGTCAATAAATATCATAGAACAGAACAAAGAATGTCCGATGAGTGTAACCTCCTTCCAAGCGGCAAGGAAACTTACAAGCACACTAACTACACCGAGCAACACGAAAAACTAGCTTATGACACGTACCTTCCAGCTTCAAAACAATTCAAAAACTGACCCTACAGAATAGCATCTGTATCCACAAGCAGAGCGCTAGTATAAATAAAGGAAACTCTGAGATTATGTATCACATCAACAAAATTACCTAACGCAGAATGCCAAGTTTCGACATGGCTTCAGGAGAAGTCTCTCCACCTACCTTTATCACAAATTCTATGCTTTTCCCAAATCCCAAATTCATTAGAATAATCCTCAGAGAAAGCCAAATACACAAGCTCTCCTTACCATACATCTTTGTAGAGTTCGGAGACGAGATATTAGACCAAATCATTCTATGTTCTCCCTCAATCCAAGAATTCGTAGTGCTAGTCGAAAGAGACGAAGGGGATTGGTTCTCTCTATCAGAAGGATTAAGATCTTTCGCGCGCTAACAGCCTAAGGATAGGGAGTTGCCTTACTTTCGAATACCAAGGATAATCTCACTTTGATGTAACAATAGAGCAACCAGGCCCAGAAGAAAACGGAGACGTTGTGCCCGACTACTTATGTTACGAAGAAAAATAAATATACAAGAGATAAATCGTTTTCTACTTTACATCATTGCGAATAAAAGACAGTTTTTTTCAAAAGCTGCTACGAGCACTTCGATATGTAATAAATCCACGAACCCTATTTTTTGTCATCTCACGATTCATTTCATAAAACGCTCAATGACAGAAGATGGGTAAGGGTATCGCGAATAAATTCTCCAGCAAAAAGAAACAATAGCAAGTTAAACTCTAGTCGGGGTTGTTCTCACTGGCTGGAGGAGGCTCGAGGGCTGCAACTTCGTTGAGAGGAGCATTGAGTGAGGGATGCAGGTCACGTTGAGGGTCGTCGAGTTTCATGTCCTCGGTATCATAGCTGGAAGGAAAAATCCTCACAGAGTCTCCGAGGTGAGCAAAACGGTTAACGCTCTGAACAACCCCACCATCCACTCCCTGCATGAAGGCATCGGTCAGCTTGTCATAAAGGACATCCTGTCCATCTGTCTCGAGGTAGCAACCCAACCAACTTCGACCGCCCTTCGCTAGGAAGCTGGTCAACCACCCTTGACCCTCGTCGCTTAGCATAAATTCGTGAAGTGTGTTCTTGGTAAGAACAACATCCTCACCAGAAGTAAAGAGCTCCAATTGTCCTTTCCCGCTAATGATCTCTTCACATATCGCTTCCAAATCAGTCTCGAGCTCCCTAATCCGACTGTTCGAGCGCGTAATCTCCAACTCATGCTCAGACCCCATCTCTTGGAGTTTTGAAAGTTCGACTCGCGATACCTCTAAATCGCCTTTCACCACCTCCACTTCCTTCCAAGATTTTTCTAAAGCCTCTCGCAAATTGTTGATAGTCACCTCATGGAGCTCTGCATCCTTCAATTTTTCCACCTTCGCTTTCAGACTCTTGTTTACTTTCCTTAACTCCTTCACCGTGTCATCATAGTTCCTTAAGCGCCCGGCCACCTCGGACCATTGCAGGTTACCCTACGACAGTACAGGAGGATAATAAACATGCATGCAAAATGAAATAAGTGCAAAAGAATAAATCGCGAAGGAAATTACCCAGCCCCCGGTTTTCTGACCATGTTCCAACAACGCTTTGTTTGTTAAATGAGGAAGGTAGTCTCTTTCAGTCGGGCAGGTCCTTCCAGGGATCACCAATTTCTTAATATCAAGTGGCAAAAACCCAGGTTGCTTGTACGTAGTCATAGAAATCCCTGATGAGGTGATTGGCTCGGCACTTAGAAGTCTGGTGGTTCCCTCTTCCTCCTTGGGCCTTTTTTGTTCGCATCGAATTAGAGGTAAGTCGTCCTTTGATGAATGTTGTAGGAGGAAATCGAGACTTGCAATAATAAAATAGAAATAAATCAAAGCAAACCAGATTCCGTCCCTTGCAAATAATTACAAGACTTCCTCCCGATGCAGTAGTGGGAAGTCAGGATCGATCCACGAGGAAGCGTGTCAGCGGATCCTAGGCAGCGGAGAAATCTCACGGAAGTCGACCACAGGTGCTAGATCTCGACTAGGGTAAGTCGACAGGAGATCAGGCAAGTCGAACAGCGTAGCAGACACAGGCACTGGGTCTCGCCGATCTCGACTAGAGGCTACTCGATATCGAGTAGGGCCGTCGACTTCGACTTAGCTTGTCGAGTACATGTACACAGAAGCTACAGCGATGCTAGATCGAATATCAGTAACCCGAGGTCGACCAGACTTGGTCGAGATCGAGTAAGAAGGGCAGAAAAAAACGAAACAAAGAAATAAAGTAAAGGCAAAGACTTTGGGACTTCGAACTAAACTTTATGTAAACGATTTCCAAGATTGGGGTTTGCAACAACGATAACCAAGCATGCATAAGGCAGAGATAAATAGATAATCATGTGAATTGCATCAAAGGACAAGCTTTCGCCTTTTCCAACAATTAGACAACTCTTTCAAGAAACCCTAATTGTCTCTACCAATTTTATGTTTACAATCCAAGTTGTTAGCATGGACCTCCATTAGATGGGTAATAAACACATAAACAAGTAGTAGATGCTCAAAACATGATAAAAGTCGGATCTTTACCTCAGGCACGCATGGCTATCGTCGGGCTTGCCCCAACCCTAGAAGTGGGTGGACTACTCGCGCTTCATCGCAACCTCAGACATCATCGATTGAAAGAAAACTAATTGCATTAAAATAAACCAAAATTTACAACCGCTTGAAGCCAATTCCGCTCTCGCTTCACAACTCCAATCGGCCGCTCACTCTCTCTCTACTTCTCCTACTTACTTCTCTCTGAAATTGAATGAATAGAAATCAGCCCCAAGGGATTTATTTATAGCCTCCTATTCCTTGCTATTCAAGGATAGAATATCTATATCTATATCTAAAACTATATCTAAGACTTTAAAGATAAATAAAAGCTATAATGAAATTAAATCTAAATTAGGGAAATATATCTAAAGTGTCTTCAAGTGGATAAATCTTCTCCTTCTTTGATGTATCTTGATAGATCGGATAGACTTTGGCAAACTTCGAGCCCAAGGAATCCCAATCCGAGTAGAACTGCCCCAAAACGCGTCACGCGGTTTCCGGAGTCCTCCTCGATCTCGAGTAAGGCTAG
Source organism: Persicaria maculosa (assembly GCA_963922045.1). Classification (NCBI taxonomy): domain Eukaryota; kingdom Viridiplantae; phylum Streptophyta; class Magnoliopsida; order Caryophyllales; family Polygonaceae; genus Persicaria; species Persicaria maculosa. The sequence continues at coordinate 56,334,710 of OY998253.1, forward strand.
TCGAGATCGAGTAGAATTGTTGGTCGACTGGGCTTGGCTCGTCGTCTCGGCTAGGTGGTCCTCGACATGGCTCGGTCATGGCTCTTAGCGCTCGTCGATCTCAAGGAGAGCTCCTCGAACTCGAGTAGGGGTGTGTCATCGACTTAGGCCTTCTGGTGTTGTCAAGGAACCCTTCTCGACATGCTTGGACATCGAGTATGGTCCTCGACATCGAGTATGGTCCTCGACATCGAGTAATGTGTCTGGGCGCCAGGTCGAGTACTCTCTTCCTCAGTCTCCTCGGGCAGGCTTTCCTCGACTCCGGGTTGTTCTCCGAGGTCTTGTCGATCTCGAGTTGTGGCACTCGATCTCGAGGAGGGTTTGGAGCCAGGTTCTTCGTCTTCAGCTTCTCGACCTAAGCTCCTTGATCCTGGTAGGTGTCTAGGCATGGCTTGTCGAGATCGACTAGGGTTTGTCGATGTCGAGTAGCTTTGTGCTCCGGTTCTCGCTTCTTGATTTTCTCCCGAAATGGTTCCATATTCTGTGATATTAAACATAAACTTATGTAGATCTCCATTTCCGACAAATAAGCATATACTACATAAATCCGACATATTCCCAACCCGAAATATGCAAAATGTAAAGAATATGGAACTGAAATATGCATTAAGACATGGCTATTTTGGAGACATCAATGAACTCTGCCTATCTTCAATAGGATCTTTCCCTTTTGTGCTCTTTGTCGCGAGGGGGGAGTCACGGGATACAATCTACTGCTGATTATCACCCACCTATTGAGTGATAGTGAGAGCAGTTCTGGTTGCGCCATTCTTCTTTGCCAAGGCAGAAATTTTTTCTTTGTCAATCAACATATCTGCAAAAAAATTAGGGCAAAGGTCAATCGAAGAAAGTCGCGATCAAAATAGTAGGAAAGCCTAACCGCTTGGGAACTAACCCGGGCGGTGCGGAAGACTAAGCCCAGCCATCTCTAGGCGAGCACGAGTCACAACTTCTTTGTAACCCCGTTTCAACGAGACCCTCTCCCCACGGCTAAACGCAACCCTCCATCTTTCCATAGCTATGCTTTTGTTTTTAGAGGGAGGGGCATAATCGCTAGGAGTAGTCAAAAAAAGTTCAAGAAGGTGTTTGTGGGATCGCGAACAAGAAACCATTTATTTCTCCATCCCGAGCTACTAGATAATCTCTCCACTATATTCCAAGATAGGGAAGCAGATACCAGTCCCTCGCTATGTCTCAAGGAAAGATATGAGAAAAGATGATCTAACGTGGGTGTCTGCTTGATAGTGACACACCGCATGATGAAGGCAGCGAGATACATCGACACATTAAAAGCTAGATGAGCCGAACATTGATTAATGCGCTCCAAGTGATGTGATCCTATTGGTCAATGAGCTCGACTCATTTATCTTACACAACTTTGTCGCTGGTGCCGAACATCAACTCTCGTTTTAGAAAACAGCATGGCGACACCGTGGTATTTTGGCTCTTTCGGACTGCATAAAATTCCGATTTAAGCGGGTCAACACTTGTTGGAAAGCTATTTTAAGCGGCTACAACTTCTATGAAGAAAAATTCTCCTAAATCAGCCTTGAAGATGCAGGAATTTGACATTCTTTTCAGCAGCTCAAATCTGGATGATTTTCATGTGTTTATTTCTATCAAAATAAATTCCACATCAATTAGAGATGCTTGGGGACTTTATTTTCATCTTGTATATTGCTGGTAAAACCTTCATTTTAAATCAAGTCAAGTTGAGTTGAGTTAAAGGTTAAGCCAATAAATAGCTTCCTATGATTCTGGGTTAAGGATCGAGTTCTTGGTGAGAGGCTAAGAGCGAACCTTCATTTTCATCTTGTATATTCTTGGCCGAGGATGACACCCTAGTGAGAGGCGAAGGTGTCAAAGGGTCGAGATCCTCGGAGTGCGATTCCGAGAGAATGGAGATCGAGTGTAGGGGATTCAAGGGTGAGAGGCCTGCGAATCTTCCTCCACATATCCCTTTTTTTCAGTTTCCAAATATTCCAAAAATTATCCCCACAAAAAGTGTATTTGAAAGCTCGAGCCTTGGTCGATTCCCAGTCCTCGGGTCTTATAAAGTGGAATCAGAGCTAATCAACTCGAGTCCATCGAGCTTCGATAACTGAGTGGTTTCTTCCTAGTCAAAATGTTCAAGAAGACGAGTTCCAAGCTTTTGTCCGAAGAGTACATCCGATGGGCCATACGAGCCTATGATGATGGGTACCTTCATTGGAGCGACATGGATGGTGCTACATATGATGTAGTTAATCAAGAGCTCCGGAGGAGATATCGAAAGAGAAGGGCTCGAGAGGATGAGGCTCTGTTGTGAGCTGAATCTGCCATGTTTTACACTTAAGTTTATATCGATTTGTGTATACATTTCATTCATTTGGGCTAAGATAGTACAGAATCTATGTAGTTTATGTTTATTTGCCAAATTATGGAATCTACACCAGTTTCTGTTTAAATTCGCAGAATTCAAGGCATTTTACAGCAATTCTAAGGAAGGTCGGAAAAGCTCGGAAAACCACTACAGAAGTCCAAGGTCAAAGAGGCAGCAGAACCAGTCGAATCAAGCTGAGAGCCCAGATTTCTCGATCTCGAGTGAACCTTACTCGATCTCGACAAAACATGTCCGAGCACAGACCTTGTCGACAAAGAGCAGTGTCGAGAGCCAGACCAACCCAGCTCCGGAAGCTAACTCGATCTCGAGAAGACCTAGTCGAGATCGACGACACCTCAGCGCCACACCCGGAGTCGACGAAGCTGTGCCAAGCCGAGGACGAAGACGCTGAGCAACTCTACTCGATCTAGAGGAGATCTTGTTGAGGTCGAGTAGCCAAGAGCGCCTGTCCGATTCCATGCCGAGGAGGAGTCCTCGACATCACCAGAGAGCCATCCTCGACCACAACCCTAGTCGATCTCGAGGAGCCCTAGTCGAGATCGACGACGCCCAGGAGCCCAGATACGAGCCTGTCGAGCAGAGTCACCCGAGAAGTCCAGTTGACGATGAATCCTAGTCGAGATCGACGAGCCCTTGTCGAGGTCGAGTAGACCAGTTTCTGGAAACGCGTCGACGTGAGCAGCCCTACTCGACTTAGAGTTCCTTGGAGCCGAAGGAGGTCGAGTTGGCCGAGATCTATCCAAATCTATCATCATCTATCTATGGAAGGAAGATCTATCAACATGAAGACATATTACCTAGTTTAGATATAGTTTTCCTTTTAAAGATTTATTTCCCTTTAGCATTTTATTTATCTTTAAGCTTTAAGTAGATATAGATAGGAGATTCTATCCTTGATTAGCAAGGAATAGAAGGCTATAAATAAAGCCCTAGGGGCTGAGCATTAGGCATCTAATTCCAATTCAATTTCAGTCAGAGACAAGTAGTTCCACAGAGAAGTTTTAGGAGTTCTAAGGTTTTTAAGGTTTTGGCTTTCAGCGAAAGTTGATTGCCGGGATTTTAAAGGCTTTGAATATAGTTTAATGCAAGTTTCTTTTTATACATCAATGTCTGCTATTGCGATGAGGCGTGAGTAGTCCACCAACTTCTGGGGCTGGGGTGAGCCCGACGTTGGCCATGTGAGGAGATGCGGTAAACGTCAGATTTTGTTATGCAATTCGTCTTCTATCCCTATGAGCATGATTCTCTTGCGAGAGTTGAAGGTGATCCTTGTTTGTGTTATTGAAGCAAAAGTGATCTTAATACAACTTGGGTTAATTATGTGAAAAGGGTTAGTAACAATTAGGGTTTATGCGAAAGCCTCTATATGCCTATTTGTTAATAACGAAAGTTGTTTGATGGAAAGCATGATCTTTTATGCCTTTATGTGTTACTTTGCATGGTTATCGTTGTGGTGTTGATACCCTGGCTTTGGAAGTCTTTTATATATTGAATTTATTTCGTCGAAATTCTGAGTTTGTGTTCGAAATTTGCAATTTACGTTTTCTGTGTTCTAGTCGAGATAGAGGAGAAGCTTGTCGATCTCGAGTAGGATACTTGTCGAGATCGAGTAGAACTAGTCTAGGTCGAGTTGAGTTTTCTTCTGTTGTCATCGATTTTTCAGTTTCTGTCGATTTTCTGTTGTCGATCTCGAGTAGGCTGTCGTCGAGATCGAGTACGCCTGTTGCTTTGTTTTATTTTCTGCTTTGCTTTGTCTTTTCTGTCTTCGTTTTTTTCGTTGCTTTTATTTGTTATTTTCTGTTTTATTTCTGTTTCCGCTCTTGTCTCTCTGTTTATGTCTTTCTGCTGCTTGTCTGTGAGATCTGTTGCTACCTGAGAACTGCTGACGTGCTTCCTCGTGGATTCGATCCTGACAACCTTCTACTACAACGGGAGGAAGTCTTGTATTTATTTGCTGAGACAGGGAAGTCAGTCTGATCTTTATTCTATATTTATTTCATACTTGACCATCCTCCTGCAACAACAAATTGACGCCGTTGCCGGGGAAGCTATCATTTGCGCCTTAGGTAGTCAGTTCTCACTTTTTCTTTGAGTTAATTTACAGGTGTATGCGCCGTTCTGGTCAACCACCTGAGTTTGACGGCTTAGACGAACCAGAGCGCCTTCTACACATCAGAACTAAACTGCAAAGAGCAATGGCAGCTGCGGAGACACAGGAACAGCTGATCGCTAGGCTTACAAGGGAATTGGCCGCTAAAGATGTTGCTATCGCCACTGAGAAAGCAGCAAGGGAACAAGCATAGCCTGAGCTTGCCCAATACCCAACCACGGCAGAGGACTACATGCACCCAACTCTCGTCGTGCCTGAATCGGCGATTCTAATCCCTGATAACTCTTTTGAAATTCGCACTCAATTTCTTATAGAGCTTAAAAATAATGCCTTTTTTGGTAGATTTAATGAGTGTCCTCTTGAACATATTACAAACTTTTCTGACATGTGCCGTACTCTTGCTGAAGGTACAACCTTGGAATATGACAAGATGAAATCTTTTCGCTGGTCTCTCGCTGGGCCTGCGCTGAAATGGCTTGAAGGGCTGAAAGCAAGATCACTCGTAACCTGGGCCCAAGTAGAGCAAGGTGTCCCTAGGAACCCCCCGCCTTACAGAGCTCCAGGACATCCGGAAAGGGACCAGAAAAAGGATGATATACAGACAGTCCTGGAGGAAATACGGAGGAACCACTCAGAAACTAGGCAGTCCTTCAACTCCGTCTATACTCAGATGCAAGGTGTCAACTCTAGGCTTGGGGAAATTGATATATAGAGAAAATTAGCTGATACACAGATTGGTCAGCTAGCAGCAGGAATCCCCAGACGGTCAGGTGCGCTCCCTGGATCTTCAGAACCAAATCCTAAGGGAAAGACTGGACACATAGCTGCTGTAAAACTCAGAAGCGGCCATCAACTGCAAGAGCCAGAGGTCAGAAAGCAGCAGAACAACGAAGAACAGCTAGTCGACCAGGGCCTAGTCGATCTCGAGGACGACCTACTCGACCTCGAGGAGAAACTTCAGAAACCATCGTCTGCACTGAACAGCAACTCGACTGCACCCAACCTGGTCGAGATCGACAAGGACCTAGTCGATGTCGAGGAGCCCCTAGTTGACATAGAGCAGCCTGCAGCACCTCCGACATCTGTTCTGGCTCCAAATCAGAAAAAGAAGTTGCCTTTCCCCACAAAATCTCCAAAGGACCCAGCAGAGAAGAAATTTCAGCGCTTCATCAAGATGCTTCAGAAGCTCAACGTCACCATCCCCTTCACAAAAGCTCTCAATGAAATGCCATCCTATGTCAAGTTCCTGAAGGAGATTCTGAGCAAAAAGCGATCAATGGCTGAAATCACAGAGGAGTGCAGCCATTTGGACATACTGGAGAATAGGCCGGATCCAGGTAAGTTTCCTATAACTATTGGATTTGGTCCATACAAAATTAATGCTTTATGTGATTTTGAAGCTAGTGTGAGTATAATGCCTTTAACAATTTGGTCCAAGATTAAGATAGGTGCCCTAGAGCCTGTGGATGCTAGACTTTACATGGCCAACAATACTGTGGTCATCCCAACAGGCATGGTGGACAATGTGCCAGTACAAGTAGGTAAATTCTTTGTCCCTGCTGATTTCCTAGTTGTTGATATGCAAGAAGATCCTGCTTGTCCAATTATTCTAGGGAGACCCTTCTTGGCGACGGTGGATGCCAACATAAGCATAAGGAAAAGAGTGCTCACCTTCAACATCAACGATGAGGTAATTGAGTATTCCTTTAATAAAACTGAAAGGCATACAGGTCCAATGGAAGAGGTCAAATCTATCTCAGCTGGCTACATCACCTGCGGGGAACCCAAGGTCAGAAATATGACCCCTGAGGAGCTGGAAAAGAGGGACATGGGGGCTCAGGTGGAGGAGATCATGGCAATCCTAAAGGAGGACGCAGAAAATCCAATCGACACAAACCAGGGTACGTCGTTATGGATTAATTATTTTTCGGATGCCTTGACAGGAACCAAGTATGGGGTCAAGATCGACCAAGGCTCCTCGACATCGAGGACCCTAGTCGACCTCGATCAAAAACAGAAGCCTCCACCAGCACTAGCATCGTCGAGCAGCAACCCTGAAGAGCCAGGCTCGTCGAGATCGAGTAAGCTACTCGAGATCGACCACCACTCTACTGTCTCTGCTCCGTCTTCCTCGACACAGAAACCACCAGACGAACCAGGCTCCTCGATCTCGACGAGGCTTGTCGAGATCGACCACCACCCGGCTCCACCAGATCCTTCTTCCTCGACGATGAAGCCACCAGGAGCAGAAACCTACTCGAGATCGAGTAGGCCACTCGAGGTCGACAAGCCTTCCCCTTCGTCGACTCCTGAATCTTCGAGCAACCCACCACCGGAACCAGCATCCTTGTCGAGATCGACTAGCCCTAGTCGAGATCGACCAAACACCGTGGTCCCCGATTCCGTCTCTGCGAAGGTAAGCCAAGGTATGGATCTTTCTTCTCCTATTTCCATTAAAGATCTATCTATACATGGGAGAGGTTTGCCTTGGTATGTGCGCTTATGTAGGATATCCAATGATGAGCCCAAGGAATATAAAGTTGGAGACAAGCTCTATGTCTCTAAATCAAAGGATCATTTGTTCCCTAACAAATTCAACAAGAAGCGGATGAGACCTTTCGTGGTGAACAAGATCCATTCTGGAGGATTGCAGCTGATGGACAAGAATGGAGTCCTATTTGAAGCCCAAGCTACATGGGCCCTGCAAATGCCACCTTGAGCTAAATGGAAAAGTCGGCCTAGCGACTATAAAATCTAGAGCTTGTACATAGACTTTTTTAGGACATTTTTTGGGACATTGTTTTTTGCTTGTTTTTTGTTTTGAACACTTTTTCTATTATGGGTATATGTCTTCTGCACTTTTCAGGTCCATGGATAGAACCAAGCAATATTCATACTCGGCCCAGGAGGTGCTTCCATTCGAATATTAAGAGGCCCTGCACACCAGTCTAGTGAGTTCCTTTCTTTAACCTTGTTTTTATACAGTGAGGACACTGTAATGTTTAAGTATGGGGTGGGGGAAGAGCTTACTTTGTGCATATTTTCCATATTTGACATTATTTGTGCATATTTAGAGCTTATTGCTTTGAATTGCTACATGGCTATTTTGGAATGCATTATTGATTTATGTGCTTATATGCATGTTTTCCAAAAAGTTTGAAAAAATGACCCCCATTGAAATTTTTGATAAATGTCATGGAAGCTTTAATTGAACTCGACGATGCAAAATTGGATTCATTAGAGATATAGCATGAAATTGCCTAGTAAAGGGAAGTCAAAATGAAGTGCATATTTTCTTGAAAACCATGAAAGGAGGTAAAATTTGAAGTTGCTTTTGACATGTTACATGATAAGATGATGGAGGACTTTATATTTCCATATAATGCTCATATGTTTATAATCCTAGCCTTACCTATGCTTATGCATCACAAAAGCCATATTATGCCTTATTTCTTATATTGCTCCACATGTTCTAAAATATTGCCATTCTTTACCCTATCCGGGGATTATGTTGAGAATGATGTTACATTATGGAGATGTCATATGGTGTTTTGTGATTGTTATCATTATTGAAGTTTGGAAGGAAATTATTTGAAATATATGGAAAATTTAATGAGTGAAAGAAAATCCAATCACCTCAGGAGATAAAGGTAGATTGACCCTGCTCTCTGAGATAATAGTTTGGAGAGATGGGACACATTGTGAGGAGTCCAAAGCACTAAGTATCCGGGGCCATTCATGACACCCATGTTTGCGACTCGCGAGAAGGCAGTGCTAAGGTCAGAGAGGTAAAAGCATTATTATGAATAAAAGCATTATGAAAGGTGATGAAACTTATGAAAAGGAATATGGTATGAAATTCAGTTTGGAAATACTCCATTTCCCCGGATCATTAGCACCACATTGCCAAAAATTGCCCACCTTTAGCCTTTTACCAATTCTACTCCTTATTTGAGCTTAAATTAAAGTCCTCTTGATTATTAATGCTTTGTCACTTATGAATGTTTTTGCATAACCCTCCATTTGTGAGTAGATGTTGCTTTTATATATTTGCACATGCATGGATCTATGACACTAGTACCTTTTCGAGGATGGTAATTGACTGCAGGGTTATATGAGAATGAATCTAATATCTTGAGAGTTTGAATTCTTCCCCTGAATGACAATTAAAGGTATTGCTTGAGGACAAGCAAGCTTAAGTATGGGGTGTTTGTTGTGAGCTGAATCTGCCATGTTTTACACTTAAGTTTATATCGATTTCTGCATACATTTCATTCATTTGGGCTAAGATAGTACAGAATCTATGTAGTTTATGTTTATTTGCCAAATTATGGAATCTACACCAGTTTCTGTTTAAATTCGCAGAATTCAAGGCATTTTACAGCAATTCTAAGGAAGGTCGGAAAAGCTCGGAAAACCACTACAGAAGTCCAAGGTCAAAGAAGCAGCGGAACCAGTCGAATAAAGCTGAGAGCTCAGATTTCTCAATCTCGAGTGAACCTTACTCGATCTCGACGAAACATGTCCGAGCACAGACCTTGTCGACTAAGAGCATTGTCGAGAGCCAGACCAACCCAGCTCCGGAAGCCAACTCGATCTCGAGAAGACCTAGTCGAGATCGACGACACCTCAGCGCCACACCCGGAGTCGATGAAGCTGTGCCAAGCCGAGGACGAAGATGCTGAGCAACTCTACTCGATCTAGAGGAGATCTTGTCGAGGTCGAGTAGCCCAGAGCGCCTGTCCGAGTCCATGCCGAGGAGGAGTCCTCGACATCACCAGAGAGCCATCCTCGGCCACAACCCTAGTCGATCTCGAGGAGTCGTAGTCGAGATCGACGACGCCCAGGAGCCCAGATCCGAGCCTGTTGAGCAGAGTCACCCGAGAAGTCCAGTCGACGACGAATCCTAGTCGAGATCGACGAGCCCTTGTCGAGGTCGAGTAGACCAGTTTCTGGAAACGCGTCGACGTGAGCAGTCCTACTCGACTTAGAGTTCCTTGGAGCCAAAGGAGGTCAAGTTGGCCGAGATCTATCCAAATCTATCATCATCTATCTATGGAAGGAAGATCTATCAACATGAAGACATATTACCTAGTTTAGATATAGTTTTCCTTTTAAAGATTTATTTCCCTTTAGCATTTTATTTATCTTTAAGCTTTAAGTAGATATAGATAGGAGATTCTATCCTTGATTAGCAAGGAATAGAAGGCTATAAATAAAGCCCTAGGGGCTGAGCATTAGGCATCTAATTCCAATTCAATTTCAGTCAGAGACAAGTAGTTCCACAGAGAAGTTTTAGGAGTTCTAAGGTTTTTAAGGTTTTGGCTTTCAGCGAAAGTTGATTACCGGGATAGTAAAGGCTTTGAATATAGTTTAATGCAAGTTTCTTTTTATACATCAATGTCTGCTATTGCGATGAGGCGTGAGTAGTCCACCCACTTCTGGGGCTGGGGTGAGCCCGACGGTGGCCATGTGAGGAGATGCGGTAAAGGTCAGATCTTGTTATGCAATTCGTCTTCTATCCCTATGAGCATGATTCTTTTGCGAGAGTTGAAAGTGATCCTTGTTTGTGTTATTGAAGCGAAAGTGATCTTAATACAACTTGGGTTAATTATGTGAAAAGGGTTAGTAACAATTAGGGTTTATGCGAAAGCCTCTATATGCCTATTTGTTAATAACGAAAGTTGTTTGATGGAAAGCATGATCTTTTATGCCTTTATGTGTTACTTTGCATGGTTATCGTTGTGGTGTTGATACCCTGGCTTTGGAAGTCTTTTATATATTGAATTTATTTCGTCGAAATTCTGAGTTTGTGTTCGAAATTTGCAATTTACGTTTTCTGTGTTCTAGTCGAGATAGAGGAGAAGCTTGTCGATCTCGAGTAGGATCCTTGTCGAGATCGAGTAGAACTAGTCTAGGTCGAGTTGAGTTTTCTTCTGTTGTCATCGATTTTTCAGTTTCTGTCGATTTTCTGTTGTCGATCTCGAGTAGGCTGTCGTCGAGATCGAGTACGCCTGTTGCTTTGTTTTATTTTCTGCTTTGCTTTATCTTTTCTGTCTTCGTTTTTTTCGTTGCTTTTATTTGTTATTTTCTGTTTTATTTCTGTTTCCGCTCTGTCTCTCTGTTTCTGTCTTTCTGCTGCTTGTCTGTGAGATCTGTTGCTACCTGAGAACTGCTGACGTGCTTCCTCGTGGATTCGATCCTGACAACCTTCTACTACAACGGGAGGAAGTCTTGTATTTATTTGCTGAGACAGGGAAGTCAGTCTGATCTTTATTCTATATTTATTTCATACTTGACCATCCTCTTGCAACAACAGGCTCAGCATAAGAAGAAGGTTGAAACACCTTGGCAAGAGATCCGCAAGCTCGTGGAAGACTCAATGGAACAAGTACAGGAAATGCGAAAAGTCATCAACACATTGGGGTCGACGGTATCGAAGCCCACAACAGCCCCACCGCCCTCTTCAAAAACAACATCCTCTATGGCCATGGGCGAGACACTTGAGACTAAAGAAGGCAAGTCCAATGTTATTCCTATTAAGATTGCGAAGGTCAACCCTGAGCTTAAGAAAGATGGGGAAATCATCCAAGTTCCCAAGGTTGCGCTTTCCATGAAGGACAGACGAATGTCAACCGACATGCCTGGATTTCTAAATTCCATATCATGTAAGTGGTTAGATTCAACTTCTTTCATTCCGTGTTGCTTGCCTTTCACGATTCAAGAAGAAGAGGGGATTCAAGATACGTTCAAGGAAGAAGAAAGTTGTCCAAAGGAGTCGCTTGTTTCCATCACGGATTCGAGGACGAATCCTTTTCAAGGGGAGGAGGATGATGTGATCCTATTGGTCAATGAGCTCGACTCATTTATCTTACACAGCTTTGTCGCTGGTGCCGAACATCAACACTCGTTTGAGAAAACAACATGGCGACACCGTGGTATTTTGGCACTTTCGGGCTGCATAAAATTCCGATGGAAGCCGGTGAGCACTTGTTAGAAAGCTATTTTAAGCGGCTACAACTTCTATGAAGAACAATTCTCCTAAATCAGCTTCAAAGATGCTCGAATTCGACATTCTTTCCAGCTGCTCAAATCTGCACGATTTTCATGTGTTTATTTCTATCAAAACAAATTCCACATCGTTTAGAGATGCTTGGGGACTTTATTTTCATTCTATATATTGCTTGTAAAACCTTCATTTTAAATCAAGTCAAGTTGAGTTGAGTTAAAGGTTAAGCCACTAAATAGCTTCCTATGATTCCGGGTTAAGGATCGAGTTCTTGGTGAGAGGCTAAGAGCGAACCCTTTGTTGAGAGGCCGAGGGTGACACCCTAGTGAGTGGCGAAGGTGTGAAAGGGTCGAGATCCTCGGAGTGGGATTCGGAGAGGATTGAGATCGAGTGTAGAGGATTCAAGAGTGAGACGCCTGTGAATATTGCTCCACATATCCCTTTTTTTCAGTTTCCAAATATTCAAAAAATTAGCCCCACAAAAAGTGTGTTCGAAAGCTAGAGCCTTGGTCGATCCCGGTCCTCGGGTCTCATCAAGTGGTATCAGAGCTAATCGACTCGAGTCCATCGAGCTTCGATAACTGAGTGGTTTTTTCCTAGTCAAAATGTTCAAGAAGACGAGTTCCAAGCTTTTGTCCGAAAAGTACATTCGATGGGCCATTCGAGCCTATGATGATGGGTATCTTCATTGGAGCGACATGGATGGTCCTACATATGATGTAGTTAATCAAGAGCTCCGGAGGAGATAACGAAAGAGAAGGGCTCAAGAGGATGAGGCTCGGCATAAGAAGAAGGTTGAACCACCTTGGCAAGAGATCCGCAAGCTCGTGGAAGACTCAATGGAACAAGTACAGGAAATGCGAAAAGTCATCAACACATTGGGGTCGACGGTATCGAAGCCCACAACAGCCCCACCGCCCTCTTCAAAGACAACATCCTCTACGACCATGGGCGAGACACTTGAGATTAAAGAAGGCAAGTCCAATGATATTTGACGAAACCCATTTTTTCAGAATCCCTTGTCGGCGGATTCCGGGATCAAGTTGCACGCTGGCGAGCTCAGGCGATCGGGCTTACCTGAGACGCACGACGAGATTACCGTCGGCGTACCCGAACCTGTGCCGATCCGAGCTCAAGCCACTCGCGGACAACCGTCCTCCCTGCAGGGCTCCATCATGTGTCGGTCTAGCCGAGACTAATCCCGCTTGAGAAGGGGGGCTCATGGCCAGGGAATCCGGCCTAAGCCTTATGCGATTCCAGTTTCCGACCCCTTGTGAATGAGACCTCGCCCTCCTATTTATACTACAAGTAATCGATCATGCAAGCCCACCTATTGCCAAGTGTCGTTAACCTCTTGACACGTGTTGTGAAGGCATGGTTGCCATGTGCCATGACATGTGCCATGACATGTGTGTAGGAGGCATGATTGCCATGTGTCGGTAAGATTTTCTAGTGGGTTTTCCCACATCTTGGTCGGGTTGAATGATCCGCGGATAGTTTCTTAGCCGCGGATGCCTTGTACCCAAATGCTCGTGTTCGTCCCTTTAGCATCCTGTATATAAGGTTCTATTTTATATAGCGGGGAACCTTATTTATATGTTAATATCATTATTTATATTTCGGGCATCATCACAGCTCCTCGAATTTCAGTTAAGTCGTGACTAAACTGGGGTTCAATAATGATGCATCGTATGTACCTATTTCTCAACCATATCCCTCGTTCAAGAGAGACTTAGTTCATACTCGTTTAAGAGTATGCTCCGCGAGCTTACAAAGCTACAAGCGGAGGCCCTCCATCACTCGAGAGGGACTTAATATATATACTCAATCAAGAGTATTCTCCGCGAGCTTATGAAGCTACAAGCGGAGGCCCTCTGTTACTCGAGAGGGACTTAGTACGTATAATCAATCAAGAGTATTCTCCGCGAGCTAATAAAGCTACAAGCGGAGGCCCTCTGTCACTCGAGAGGGACTTAGTATATATACTCAATCAAGAGTATTCTCCGCGAGCTAATAAAGGTACAAGCGGAGGCCCTCTGTCAATCGGGAGGGACATAATATATATACTTAATCAAGAGTATTCTCCGCGAGCTTATGAAGCTACAAGCGGAGGTCCTCTGTCACTCGAGAGGGACTTAGTTATATATACTCAATCAAGAGTATTCTCCGCAAGCTAATAAAGCTACAAGCGGAGGCCCTTTGTCACTCGAGAGGGACTTAGTATATATACTCAATCAAGAGTATTCTCCGCGAGCTAATAAAGCTACAAGCGGAGGCCCTCTGTCACTCGAGAGGGACTTAGTATATATACTCAATCAAGAGTATTCTCCGCGAGCTTATGAAGCTACAAGCGGAGGCCCTCTGTCACCCGAGAGGGACTTAGTATATATACTCAATCAAGAGTATTCTCCGCGAGCTTATGAAGCAACAAGCGGAGGCCCTCTGTCACTCGAGAGGGACTTAGTTATATATACTCAATCCAGAGTATTCTCCGCGAGCTAATAAAGCTACAAGCGGAGGCCCTCTGTCACTCGAGAGGGACTTAGTATATATACTCAATCAAGAGTATTCTCCGCGAGCTAATGAAGCTACAAACGTTCTAGGACTTCATGTATAGTCCGGGAGCTCAATGCGTCCACCGGATGCCCGACGCGGAGCAAGCTCCTGCGTCCTGGGACTTAAAGTATAGTCCGGGAGCACAATGCGTCCACCGGATGCCCGACGCGGAGCAAGCTCCTGCGTCCTGGGACTTAAAGTATAGTCCGGGAGCTCAATGCGTCCACCGGATGCCCGACGCGGAGCAAGCTCCCGCGTCCTGGGACTTAAAGTATAGTCCGGGAGCTCAATGCGTCCACCGGATGCCCGACGCGGAGCAAGCTCCTGCGTCCTGGGACTTAAAGTATAGTCCGGGAGCTCAATGCGTCCACCGGATGCCCGACGCGGAGCAAGCTCCTGCGTCCTGGGACTTAAAGTATAGTCCGGCAGATCAATGCGTCCACCGGATGCCCGACGCGGAGCAAGCTCCTGCATCCTGGGACTTAAAGTATAGTCCGGGAGCTCAATGCGTCCACCGGATGCCCGACGCGGAGCAAGCTCCTGCGTCCTGGGACTTAAAATATAGTCCGGGAGCTCAATGCGTCCACCGGATGCCCGACGCGGAGCAAGCACCTGCGTCCTGGGACTTAAAGTATAGTCCGGGAGCTCAATGCGTCCACCGGACGCCCGACGCGGAGCAAGCTCCCGCGTCCTGGGACTTAAAGTATAGTCCGGGAGCTCAATGCGTCCACCGGATGCCCGACGCGGAGCAAGCTCCTGCGTCCTAGGACTTAAAGTATAGTCCGGGAGCTCAATGCGTCCACCGGATGCCCGACGCAGAGCAAGCTCCTGCGTCCTGAGACTTAAAGTATAGTCCGGGAGCTCAATGCGTCCACCGGATGCCCGACGCGGAGCAAGCTCCTGCGTCCTTCCTGCGTCCTGGGACTTAAAGTATAGTCCGGGAGCTCAATGCGTCTACCGGATGCCCGACGCGGAGCAAGCTCCTACGTCCTGGGACATAAAGTATAGTCCGGGAGCTCAATGCGTCCACCGGATGCCCGACGCGGAGCAAGCTCCTGCGTCCTGGGACTTAAAGTATAGTCCGGGAGCTCAATGCGTCCACCGGATGCCCGACACGGAGCAAGCTCATGCGTCCTGGGACTTAAAGTATAGTCCGGGAGCTCAATGCGTCCACCGGATGCCCGACGCGGAGCAAGCTCCTGCGTCCTGGGACTTAAAGTGTAGTCCGGGAGCTCAATGCGTCCACCGGATGCCCGACGCGGAGCAAGCTCCTGCGTCCTGGGACTTAAAGTCTAGTCCGGGAGCTCAATGCGTCCACCGGATGCCCGACGCGGAGCAAGCTCCTGCGTCCTGGGACTTAAAGTATAGTCCGGGAGCTCAATGCGTCCACCGGATGCCCGACGCGGAGCAAGCTCCCGCGTCCTGGGACTTAAAGTATAGTCCGGGAGCTCAATGCGTCCGCCGGATGCCCGACGCGGAGCAAGCTACTGCGTCCTGGGACTTAAAGTATAGTCCGGGAGCTCAATGCGTCCACCGGATGCCCGACGCGGAGCAAGCTCCTGCGTCCTGGGACTTAAAGTATAGTCCGGGAGCTCAATGCGTCCGCCGGATGCCCGACGCGGAGCAAGCTCCTGCGTTCTGGGACTTAAAGTATAGTCCGGGAGCTCAATGCGTCCACCGGATGCCCGACGCGGAGCAAGCTCCTGCGTCCTGGGACTTAAAGTATAGTCCGGGAGCTCAATGCGTCCACCGGATGCCCGACGCGGAGCAAGCTCCTGCGTCCTGGGACGTAAAGTATAGTCCAGGAGCTCAATGCGTCCACCGGATGCCCGACGCGAAGCAAGCTCCTGCGTCCTGGGACTTAAAGTATAGTCCGGGAGCTCAATGCGTCCACCGGATGCCCGACGCGGAGCAAGCTCCTGCGTCCTGGGACTTAAAGTATAGTCCGGGAGCTCAATGCGTCCACCGGATGCCCGACGCGGAGCAAGCTCCTCCGTCCTGGGACTTAAAGTGTAGTCCGGGAGCTCAATGCGTCCACCGGATGCCCGACGCGGAGCAAGCTCCCGCGTGCTGGGACTTAAAGTATAGTCCGGGAGCTCAATGCGTCCTCCGGATGCCCGACGCGGAGCAAGCTCCCGCGTCCTGGGACTTAAAGTATAGTCCGGGAGCTCAATGCGTCCGCCGGATGCCCGACGCGGAGCAAGCTCCTGCGTCCTGGGAATTAAAGTATAGTCCGGGAGCTCAATGCGTCCACCGGATGCCCGACGCGGAGCAAGCTCCTTCGTCCTGGGACTTAAAGTATAGTCCGGGAGCTCAATGCGTCCACCGGATGCCCGACGCGGAGCAAGCTCCTGCGTCCTGGGACTTAAAGTATAGTCCGGGAGCTCAATGCGTCCACCGGATGCCCGACGCGGAGCAAGCTCCTGCGTCCTGGGACGTAAAGTATAGTCCGGGAGCTCAATGCGTCCACCGGATGCCCGACGCGAAGCAAGCTCTTGCGTCCTGGGACTTAAAGTGTAGTCCGGGAGCTCAATGCGTCCACCGGATGCCCGACGCGGAGCAAGCTCCAGCGTCCCGGGACTTAAAGAAAATATCTGATCCGGGAGGCTAGCTCTACGACCGGATGCCCGACGCGCGTCCTGGGACTTAAAGTATAGTCCGGGAGCTCAATGCGTCCACCGGATGCCCGACGCGGAGCAAGCTCCTGCGTCCTGGGACTTAAAGTATAGTCCGGGAGCTCAATGCGTCCACCGGATGCCCGACGCGGAGCAAGCTCCCGCGTCCTGGGACTGAAAGTATAGTCCGGGAGCTCAATGCGTCTGCCGGATGCCCGACGCGGAGCAAGCTTCTGCGTCCTGGGACTTAAAGTATAGTCCGGGAGCTCAATGCGTCCACCGGATGCCCGACGCGGAGCAAGCTCCTGCGTCCTGGGACTTAAAGTATAGTCCGGGAGCTCAATGCGTCCACCGGATGCCCGACGCGGAGCAAGCTCCTGCGTCCTGGGACGTAAAGTATAGTCCAGGAGCTCAATGCGTCCACCGGATGCCCGACGCGAAGCAAGCTCCTGCGTCCTGGGACTTAAAGTATAGTCCGGGAGCTCAATGCGTCCACCGGATGCCCGACGCGGAGCAAGCTCCTGCGTCCTGGGACTTAAAGTATAGTCCGGGAGCTCAATGCGTCCACCGGATGCCCGACGCGGAGCAAGCTCCTCCGTCCTGGGACTTAAAGTGTAGTCCGGGAGCTCAATGCGTCCACCGGATGCCCGACGCGGAGCAAGCTCCCGCGTGCTGGGACTTAAAGTATAGTCCAGGAGCTCAATGCGTCCTCCGGATGCCCGACGCGGAGCAAGCTCCCGCGTCCTGGGACATAAAGTATAGTCCAGGAGCTCAATGCGTCCGCCGGATGCCCGACGCGGAGCAAGCTCCTGCGTCCTGGGAATTAAAGTATAGTCCGGGAGCTCAATGCGTCCACCGGATGCCCGACGCGGAGCAAGCTCCTGCGTCCTAGGACTTAAAGTATAGTCCGGGAGCTCAATGCGTCCACCGGATGCCCGACGCGGAGCAAGCTCCCGCGTCCTGGGACTTAAAGTATAGTCCGGGAGCTCAATGCGTCCGCCGGATGCCCGACGCGGAGCAAGCTCCTGCGTCCTGGGAATTAAAGTATAGTCCGGGAGCTCAATGCGTCCACCGGATGCCCGACGCGGAGCAAGCTCCTGCGTCCTGGGACTTAAAGTATAGTCCGGGAGCTCAATGCGTCCACCGGATGCCCGACGCGGAGCAAGCTCCTGCGTCCTGGGACTTAAAGTATAGTCCGGGAGCTCAATGCGTCCACCGGATGCCCGACGCGGAGCAAGCTCCTGCGTCCTGGGACTTAAAGTATAGTCCGGGAGCTCAATGCGTCCACCGGATGCCCGACGCGGAGCAAGCTCCTGCGTCCTGGGACTTAAAGTATAGTCCGGGAGCTCAATGCGTCCACCGGATGCCCGACGCGGAGCAAGCTCCTCCGTCCTGGGACTTAAAGTGTAGTCCGGGAGCTCAATGCGTCCACCGGATGCCCGACGCGGAGCAAGCTCCCGCGTGCTGGGACTTAAAGTATAGTCCGGGAGCTCAATGCGTCCTCCGGATGCCCGACGCGGAGCAAGCTCCCGCGTCCTGGGACTTAAAGTATAGTCCGGGAGCTCAATGCGTCCGCCGGATGCCCGACGCGGAGCAAGCTCCTGCGTCCTGGGAATTAAAGTATAGTCCGGGAGCTCAATGCGTCCACCGGATGCCCGACGCGGAGCAAGCTCCTTCGTCCTGGGACTTTAAGTATAGTCCGGGAGCTCAATGCGTCCACCGGATGCCCGACGCGGAGCAAGCTCCTGCGTCCTGGGACTTAAAGTATAGTCCGGGAGCTCAATGCGTCCACCGGATGCCCGACGCGGAGCAAGCTCCTGCGTCCTGGGACGTAAAGTATAGTCCGGGAGCTCAATGCGTCCACCGGATGCCCGACGCGAAGCAAGCTCTTGCGTCCTGGGACTTCAAGTGTAGTCCGGGAGCTCAATGCGTCCACCGGATGCCCGACGCGGAGCAAGCTCCAGCGTCCCGGGACTTAAAGAAAATATCTGATCCGGGAGGCTAGCTCTACGACCGGATGCCCGACGCGCGTCCTGGGACTTAAAGTATAGTCCGGGAGCTCAATGCGTCCACCGGATGCCCGACGCGGAGCAAGCTCCTGCGTCCTGGGACTTAAAGTATAGTCTGGGAGCTCAATGCGTCCACCGGATGCCCGACGCGGAGCAAGCTCCCGCGTCCTGGGACTTAAAGTATAGTCCGGGAGCTCAATGCGTCTGCCGGATGCCCGACGCGGAGCAAGCTTCTGCGTCCTGGGACTTAAAGTATAGTCCGGGAGCTCAATGCGTACACCGGATGCCCGACGCGGAGCAAGCTCCTGCGTCCTGGGACTTAAAGTATAGTCCGGGAGCTCAATGCGTCCACCGGATGCCCGACGCGGAGCAAGCTCCTGCGTCCTGGGACGTAAAGTATAGTCCAGGAGCTCAATGCGTCCACCGGATGCCCGACGCGAAGCAAGCTCCTGCGTCCTGGGACTTAAAGTATAGTCCGGGAGCTCAATGCGTCCACCGGATGCCCGACGCGGAGCAAGCTCCTGCGTCCTGGGACTTAAAGTATAGTCCGGGAGCTCAATGCGTCCACCGGATGCCCGACGCGGAGCAAGCTCCTCCGTCCTGGGACTTAAAGTGTAGTCCGGGAGCTCAATGCGTCCACCGGATGCCCGACGCGGAGCAAGCTCCCGCGTGCTGGGACTTAAAGTATAGTCCAGGAGCTCAATGCGTCCTCCGGATGCCCGACGCGGAGCAAGCTCCCGCGTCCTGGGACTTAAAGTATAGTCCAGGAGCTCAATGCGTCCGCCGGATGCCCGACGCGGAGCAAGCTCCTGCGTCCTGGGAATTAAAGTATAGTCCGGGAGCTCAATGCGTCCACCGGATGCCCGACGCGGAGCAAGCTCCTGCGTTCTAGGACTTAAAGTATAGTCCGGGAGCTCAATGCGTCCACCGGATGCCCGACGCGGAGCAAGCTCCCGCGTCCTGGGACTTAAAGTATAGTCCGGGAGCTCAATGCGTCCGCCGGATGCCCGACGCGGAGCAAGCTCCTGCGTCCTGGGAATTAAAGTATAGTCCGGGAGCTCAATGCGTCCACCGGATGCCCGACGCGGAGCAAGCTCCTGCGTCCTGGGACTTAAAGTATAGTCCGGGAGCTCAATGCGTCCACCGGATGCCCGACGCGGAGCAAGCTCCTGCGTCGTGGGACTTAAAGTATAGTCCGGGAGCTCAATGCGTCCACCGGATGCCCGACGCGGAGCAAGCTCCTGCGTCCTGGGACTTAAAGTATAGTCCGGGAGCTCAATGCGTCCACCGGATGCCCGACGCGGAGCAAGCTCCTGCGTCCTGGGACTTAAAGTATAGTCCGGGAGCTCAATGCGTCCACCGGATGCCCGACGCGGAGCAAGCTCCTACGTCCTGGGACTTAAAGTATAGTCCGGGAGCTCAATGCGTCCACCGGATGCCCGACGCGGAGCAAGCTCCTGCGTCCTAGGACTTAAAGTATAGTCCGGGAGCTCAATGCGTCCACCGGATGCCCGACGCAGAGCAAGCTCCTGCGTCCTGGGACTTAAAGTATAGTCCGGGAGCTCAATGCGTCCACCGGATGCCCGACGCGGAGCAAGCTCCTGCGTCCTGGGACTTAAAGTATAGTCCGGGAGCTCAATGCGTCTACCGGATGCCCGACGCGGAGCAAGCTCCTGCGTCCTGGGACTTAAAGTATAGTCCGGGAGCTCAATGCGTCCACCGGATGCCCGACGCGGAGCAAGCTCCTGCGTCCTGGGACTTAATGTATAGTCCGGGAGCTCAATGCGTCCACCGGATGCCCGACACGGAGCAAGCTCATGCGTCCTGGGACATAAAGTATAGTCCGGGAGCTCAATGCGTCCACCGGATGCCCGATGCGGAGCAAGCTCCTGCGTCCTGGGACTTAAAGTGTAGTCCGGGAGCTCAATGCGTCCACCGGATGCCCGACGCGGAGCTAGCTCCGGCGTCCTGGGACTTAAAGTCTAGTCCGGGAGCTCAATGCGTCCACCGGATGCCCGACGCGGAGCAAGCTCCTGCGTCCTGGGACTTAAAGTATAGTCCGGGAGCTCAATGCGTCCACCGGATGCCCGACGCGGAGCAAGCTCCCGCGTCCTGGGACTTAAAGTATAGTCCGGGAGCTCAATGCGTCCGCCGGATGCCCGACGCGCAGCAAGCTTCTGCGTCCTAGGACTTAAAGTATAGTCCGGGAGCTCAATGCGTCCACCGGATGCCCGACGCGGAGCAAGCTCCTGCGTCCTGGGACTTAAAGTATAGTCCGGGAGCTCAATGCGTCCGCCGGATGCCCGACGCGGAGCAAGCTCCTGCGTCCTGGGACTTAAAGTATAGTCCGGGAGCTCAATGCGTCCACCGGATGCCCGACGCGGAGCAAGCTCCTGCGTCCTGGGACTTAAAGTATAGTCCGGGAGCTCAATGCGTCCACCGGATGCCCGACGCGGAGCAAGCTCCTGCGTCCTGGGACGTAAAGTATAGTCCGGGAGCTCAATGCGTCCACCGGATGCCCGACGCGAAGCAAGCTCTTGCGTCCTGGGACTTAAAGTGTAGTCCGGGAGCTCAATGCGTCCACCGGATGCCCGACGCGGAGCAAGCTCCAGCGTCCCGGGACTTAAAGAAAATATCTGATCCGGGAGACTAGCTCTACGACCGGATGCCCGACGCGCGTCCTGGGACTTAAAGTATAGTCCGGGAGCTCAATGCGTCCACCGGATGCCCGACGCGGAGCAAGCTCCTGCGTCCTGGGACTTAAAGTATAGTCCGGGAGCTCAATGCGTCCACCGGATGCCCGACGCGGAGCAAGCTCCCGCGTCCTGGGACTTAAAGTATAGTCCGGGAGCTCAATGCGTCTGCCGGATGCCCGACGCGGAGCAAGCTTCTGCGTCCTGGGACTTAAAGTATAGTCCGGGAGCTCAATGCGTCCACCGGATGCCCGACGCGGAGCAAGCTCCTGCGTCCTGGGACTTAAAGTATAGTCCGGGAGCTCAATGCGTCCACCGGATGCCCGAAGCGGAGCAAGCTCCTGCGTCCTGGGACTTAAAGTATAGTCCGGGAGCTCAATGCGTCCACCGGATGCCCGACGCGGAGCAAGCTCCTGCGTCCTGGGACTTAAAGTATAGTCCGGGAGCTCAATGCGTCCACCGGATGCCCGACGCGGAGCAAGCTCCTGCGTCCTGGGACTTAAAGTATAGTCCGGGAGCTCAATGCGTCCACCGGATGCCCGATGCGGAGCAAGCTCCTGCGTCCTGGGACTTAAAGTGTAGTCCGGGAGCTCAATGCGTCCACCGGATGCCCGACGCGGAGCAAGCTCCCGCGTCCTGGGACTTAAAGTATAGTCCGGGAGCTCAATGCGTCCTCCGGATGCCCGACGCGGAGCAAGCTCCCGCGTCCTAGGACTTAAAGTATAGTCCGGGAGCTCAATGCGTCCTCCGGATGCCCGACGCGGAGCAAGCTCCAGCGTCCCGGGACTTAAAGAAAATATCTGATCCGGGAGGCTAGCTCTACGACAGGATGCCCGACGCGGAGCGAGATCACGCGTTAAGGGGCTTAATAAAATATCTGATCCGGGAGGCTAGCTCTACGACCGGATGCCCGACGCGGAGCGAGATCACGCGTTAAGGGGCTTAATAAAATATCTGATCCGGGAGGCTAGCTCTACGACCGGATGCCCGACGCGGAGCGAGATCACGCGTTAAGGGGCTTAATAAAATATCTGATCCGGGAGGCTAGCTCTACGACCGGATGCCCGACGCGGAGCGAGATCACGCGTTAAGGGACTTAATAAAATATCTGATCCGGGAGGCTAGCTCTACGACCGGATGCCTGACGCGGAGCGAGATCACGCGTTAAGAGGCTTAATAAAATATCTGATCCGGGAGGCTAGCTCTACGACCGGATGCCCAACGCGGAGCGAGATCACGCGTTAAGGGGCTTAATAAAATATCTGATCCGGGAGGCTAGCTCTACGACCGGATGCCCGACGCGGAGCGAGATCACGCGTTAAGGGACTTAATAAAATATCTGATCCGAGAGGCTCGCTCTACGACCGGATGCCTGACGCGGAGCGAGATCACGCGTTAAGGGGCTTAATAAAATATCTGATCCGGGAGCGTAGCTCTACGACCGGATGCCCGACGCGGAGCGAGATCACGCGTTAAGGGGCTTAATAAAATATCTGATCCGGGAGGCTAGCTCTACGACCGGATGCCCGACGCGGAGCAAGATCACGCGTTAAGGGACTTAATAAAATATCTGATCCGGGAGGCTAGCTCTACGACCGGATACCCGACGCGGAGCGAGATCACGCGTTAAGGGGCTTAATAAAATATCTGATCCGGGAGGCTAGCTCTACGACCGGATGCCCGACACGGAGCAAGATCACGCGTTAAGGGACTTAATAAAATGTCTGATCCGGGAGGCTAGCTCTACGACCGGATGCCCGACGCGGAGCGAGATCACGCGTTAAGGGGCTTAATAAAATATCTGATCCGGGAGGCTAGCTCTACGACCGGATGCCCGACGCGGAGCAAGATCACGCGTTAAGGGACTTAATAAAATATCTGATCCGGGAGGCTAGCTCTACGACCGGATGCCCGACGCAGAGCGAGATCACGCGTTAAGGGGCTTAATAAAATATCTGATCCGGGAGGCTAGCTCTACGACCGGATGCCCGACGCGGAGCAAGATCACGCGTTAAGGGACTTAATAAAATGTCTGATCCGGGAGGCTAGCTCTACGACCGGATGCCCGACGCGGAGCGAGATCACGCGTTAAGGGGCTTAATAAAATCTCTGATCCGGGAGGCTAGCTCTACGACCGGATGCCCGACGCGGAGCAAGACCACGCGTTAAGGGACTTAATAAAATATCTGATCCGGGAGGCTAGCTCTACGACCGGATGCCCGACGCGGAGCGAGATCACGCGTTAAGGGGCTTAATAAAATATCTGATCCGGGAGGCTAGCTCTACGACCGGATGCCCGACGTGGAGCTAGATCACGCGTTAAGGGACTTAATAAAATATCTGATCCGGGAGGCTCGCTCTACGACCGGATGCCTGACGCGGAGCGAGATCACGCGTTAAGGGGCTTAATAAAATATCTGATCCGGGAGGCTAGCTCTACGACCGGATGCCCGACGCGGAGCGAGATCACGCGTTAAGGGGCTTAATTAAATATCTGATCCGGGAGGCTAGCTCTACGACCGGATGCCCGACGTGGAGCAAGATCACGCGTTAAGGGACTTATTAAAATATCTGATCCAGGAGGCTCGCTCTACGACCGGATGCCTGACGCAGAGCGAGATCACGCATTAAGGGCCTTAATAAAATATCTGATCCGGGAGGCTAGCTCTACGACCGGATGCCCGACGCGGAGCGAGATCACGCCTTAAGGGGTTTAGTAAAATATCTGATCCGGGAGGCTAGCTCTACGACCGGATGCCCGATGCGGAGCAAGATCACGCGTTAAGGGGCTTAATAAAATATCAGATCCGGGAAGCTAGCTCTACGACCGGATGCCAGACGCGGAGCAAGACCACGCGTTAAGGGACTTAATAAAATATCTGATCCGGGAGGCTAGCTCTACGACCGGATGCCCGACGCGGAGCGAGATCACGCATTAAGGGGCTTAATAAAATATCTGATCCGGGACGCTAGCTCTACGACCGGATGCCCGACGCGGAGCAAGATCACGCGTTAAGGGACTTAATAAAATATCTGATCCGGGAGGCTAGCTCTACGACCGGATGCCCGACGCGGAGCGAGATCACGCGTTAAGGGGCTTAATAAAATATCTGATCCGGGAGGCTAGCTCTACGACCGGATGCCCGACGCGGACGAGATCACGCGTTAAGGGGCTTAATAAAATATCTGATCCGGGAGGCTAGCTCTACGACCGGATTCCCAACGCGGAGCAAGATCACGCGTTAAGGGACTTATTAAAATATCTGATCCGGGAGGCTCGCTCTACGACCGGATGCCTGACGCGGAGCGAGATCACGCATTAAGGGGCTTAATAAAATATCTGATCCGGGAGGCTAGCTCTACGACCGGATGCCCGACGCGGAGCGAGATCACGCCTTAAGGGGTTTAATAAAATATCTGATCCGGGAGGCTAGCTCTACGACCGGATGCCCGACGCGGAGCAAGATCACGCGTTAAGGGGCTTAATAAAATATCTGATCCGGGAGGCTAGCTCTACGACCGGATGCCCGACGCGGAGCGAGATCACGCGTTAAGGGGCTTAATAAAATATCTGATCCGGGAGGCTAGCTCTACGACCGGATGCCCGACGCGGAGCAAGATCACGCGTTAAGGGACTTAATAAAATATCTGATCCGGGAGGCTAGCTCTACGACCGGATGCCCGACGCGGAGCGAGATCACGCGTTAAGGGGCTTAGTAAAATATCTGATCCGGGAGGCTAGCACTACGATCGGATGCCCGACGTGGAGCATGATCACGCGTTAAGGGACTTAATAAAATGTCTGATCCGGGAGGCTAGCTCTACGACCGGATGCCCGACGCGGAGCGAGATCACGCGTTAAGGGGCTTAATAAAATATCTAATCCGGGAGGCTCGCTCTACGACCGGATGCCTGACGCGGAGCGAGATCACGCGTTAAGGGGCTTAATAAAATATCTGATCCGGGAGGCTAGCTCTACGACCGGATGCCCGACGGAGCAAGATCACGCGTTAAGGGACTTTATAAAATATCTTACCCGGGAGGCTAGCTCTACGACCGGATGCCCGACGCGGAGCGAGATCACGCGTTATTGGGCTTAATAAAATATCTGATCCGGGAGGCTAGCTCTACAACCGGATGCCCGACGCTGAGCAAGATCACGCGTTAAGGGACTTAATAAAATGTCTGATCCGGGAGGCTAGCTCTACGACCGGATGCCCGACGCGGAGCAAGATCACGCGTTAAGGGGCTTAATAAAATATCTTATCCGGGAGGCTAGCTCTACGACCGGATGCCCGACGCGTAGCAAGATCACGCGTTAAGGGACTTAATAAAATATCTGATCCGGGAGGCTAGCTCTACGACCGGATGCCCGACGCGGAGCGAGATCACGCGTTAAGGGACTTAATAAAATATCTGATCCGGGAGCCTAGCTCTACGACCGGATGCCCGACGCGGAGCGAGATCACGCGTTAAGGGGCTTACTAAAATATCTGATCCGGGAGGCTAGCTCTACGACCGGATGCCCGACGCGGAGCAAGATCACGCGTTAAGGGACTTAATAAAATATCTGATCCGGGAGGCTAGCTCTACGACCGGATGCCCGACGCGGAGCGAGATCGCGCGTTAAGGGGCTTAATAAAATATCTGATCCGGGAGGTTAGCTCTACGACCGGATGCCCGACGCGCAGCGAGATCACGCGTTAAGGGGCTTAATAAAATATCTGATCCGGGAGGCTAGCTCTACGACCGGATGCCCAACGCGGAGCAAGATCACGCGTTAAGGGGCTTAATAAAATATCTGATCCGGGAGGCTAGCTCTACGACCGGATGCCCGACGCGGAGCAAGATCACGCGTTAAGGGACTTAATAAAATATCTGATCCGGGAGGCTAGCTCTACGACCGGATGCCCGACGCGGAGCGAGATCAAGCGTTAAGGGACTTAATAAAATATCTGATCCGGTAGGCTAGCTCTACGACCGGATGCCCGACGCGGAGCGAGATCACGCGTTAAGGGACTTAATAAAATATCTGATCCGGGAGGCAAGCTCTACGACCGGATGCCCGACGCGGAGCAAGATCACGCGTTAAGGGGCTTAATAAAATATCTGATCCGGGAGGCTAGCTCTACGACCAGATGCCCGACGCGGAGCAAGATCACGCGTTAAGGGACTTAATAAAATATCTGATCCGGGAGGCTCGCTCTACGACCGGATGCCGGACGCGGAGCGAGATCACGCGTTAAGGGGCTTAATAAAATATCTAATCCGGGAGGCTAGCTCTACGACCGGATGCCCGACGCGGAGCGAGATCACGCGTTAAGGGGCTTAATAAAATATCTGATCCGGGAGGCTAGCTCTACGACCGGATGCCCGACGCGGAGCAAGATCACGCGTTAAGGGACTTAATAAAATATCTGATCCGGGAGGCTAGCTCTACGACCGGATGCCCGACGCGGAGCGAGATCGCACGTTAAAGGACTTAATAAAATATCTGATCCGGGAGGTTAGCTCTACGACCGGATGCCCGACGCGGAGCGAGATCACGCGTTAAGGGGCTTAATAAAATATCTGATCCGGGAGGCTAGCTCTACGACCGGATGCCCGACGCGGAGCAAGATCACGCGTTAAGGGACTTAATAAAATGTCTGATCCGGGAGGCTAGCTCTACGACCGGATGCCCGACGCAGAGCGAGATCACGCGTTAAGGGGCTTAATAAAATATCTGATCCGGGAGGCTAGCTCTACGACCGGATGCCCGACGCGGAGCAAGATCAAGCGTTAAGGGACTTAATAAAATATCTGATCCGGGAGGCTCGCTCTACGACCGGATGCCTGACGCGGAGCGAGATCACGCGTTAAGAGGCTTAATAAAATATCTGATCCGGGAGGCTAGCTCTACGACCGGATGCCCGACGCGGAGCAAGATCACGCATTAAGGGGCTTAATAAAATATCTGATCCGGGAGGCTAGCTCTACGACCAGATGCCCGACGCGGAGCAAGATCACGCGTTAAGGGACTTAATAAAATATCTGATCCGGGAGGCTTGCTCTACGACCGGATGCCTGACGCGGAGCGAGATCACGCGTTAAGGGGCTTAATAAAATATCTGATCCGGGAGGCTAGCTCTACGACCGGATGCCCGACGCGGAGCGAGATCACGCGTTAAGGGGCTTAATAAAATATCTGATCCGGGAGGCTAGCTCTACGACCGGATGCCCGACGCGGAGCAAGATCACGCGTTAAGGGACTTAATAAAATATCTGATCCGAGAGGCTAGCTCTACGACCGGATGCCCGACGCGGAGCGAGATCACGCGTTAAGGGGCTTAATAAAATATCTGATCCGGGAGGCTAGCTCTACGACCGGATGCCCGACGCGGAGCGAGATCACGCGTTTAGGGGCTTAATAAAATATCTGATCCGGGAGGCTAGCTCTACGACCGGATGCCCGACGCGGAGCAAGATCACGCGTTAAGAGACTTAATAAAATATCTGATCCGGAAGGCTAGCTCTACAACCGGATGCCCGACGCGGAGCGAGATCACGCGTTAAGGGACTTAATAAAATATCTGATCCGGGAGGCTAGCTCTACGACCGGATGCCCGACGCGGAGCGAGATCACGCGTTAAGGGACTTAATAAAATATCTGATCCGGGAGGCTACCTCTACGACCGGATGCCCGACGCGGAGCAAGATCACGAGTTAAGGGGCTTAATAAAATATCTGATCCGGGAGGCTAGCTCTACGACCAGATGCCCGACGTGGAGCAAGATCACCCGTTAAGGGACTTAATAAAATATCTGATCCGGGAGGCTCGCTCTACGACCGGATGCCTGACGCGGAGCGAGATCACGCGTTAAGGGGCTTAATAAAATATCTGATCCGGGAGGCTAGCTCTACGACCGGATGCCCGACGCGGAGCAAGATCACGCGTTAAGGGACTTAGTAAAATATCTGATCCGAGAGGCTAGCTCTACGACCGGATGCCCGATGCGGAGCGAGATCACGCGTTAAGGGGCTTAATAAAATATCTGATCCGGGAGGCTAGCTCTACGACCGGATGCCCGACGCGGAGCAAGATCACGCGTTAAGGGACTTAATAAAATGTCTGATCCGGGAGGCTAGCTCTACGACCGGATGCCCGACGCGGAGCGAGATCACGCGTTAAGGGGCTTAATAAAATATCTGATCCGGGAGGATAGCTCTACGACCGGATGCCCGACGCGGAGCAAGATCACGCGTTAAGGGACTTAATAAAATATCTGATCCGGGAGGCTCGCTCTACGACCGAATGCCTGACGCGGAGCGAGATCACGCGTTAAGGGGCTTAATAAAATATCTGATCCGGGAGGCTAGCTCTACGACCGGATGCCCGACGCGGAGCAAGATCACGCGTTAAGGGACTTAATAAAATATCTGATCCGGGAGGCTAGCTCTACGACCGGATGCCCGACGCGGAGCGAGATCACGCGTTAAGGGGCTTAATAAAATATCTGATCCGGGAGGCTAGCTCTACGACCGGATGCCCGACGCGGAACAAGATCACGCGTTAAGGGACTTAATAAAATGTCTGATCCGGGAGGCTAGCTCTACGACCGGATGCCCGACGCGGAGCAAGATCACGCGTTAAGGGGCTTAATAAAATATCTGATCCGGGATGCTAGCTCTACGACCGGATGCCCGACGCGGAGCGAGATCACGCGTTAAGGGGCTCAATAAAATATCTGATCCGGGAGGCTAGCTCTACGACCGGATGCCCGACGCGGAGCGAGATCACGCGTTAAGGGGCTTAATAAAATATCTCATCCGGGAGGCTAGCTCTACGACCGAATGCCCGACGCGGAGCAAGATCACGCGTTAAGGGACTTAATAAAATATCTGATCCGAGAGGCTAGCTCTACGACCGGATGCCCGACGCGGAGCAAGATCACGCGTTAAGGGACTTAATAAAATGTCTGATCCGGGAGGCTAGCTCTACGACCGGATGTCCGACGCAGAGCGAGATTACGCGTTAAGGGGCTTAATAAAATACATGCTGTGTGGAATTTACCGGATGGGCTCGATTCTTCCATTACAATCTAAGCCTGAAAATAAGGATGAATATGCATGCACCAACATATGAACACATATTTACATATGCCTCAGATCATGCCATTCACATCGCAAACTGTATTATCAATGCATGATCCAATGAGAATCTTACTACTATATGCTTAATTGTATATAGAGGTCATAAATTTACTTATAATGTGGCCGACTTCTTTATGAAAATTGTACACATACAAACGGAACCACATGTAAGTCAGCCTTGAAAGTAAATCTTTAGGTGCTTGTGAAGGTATAATCAATATCAGGCTTTGTTCCTACCATTACAACTTGAAGTTTGGAAACAAAGATGAATATGCATGCACCAACATAAAAACACACATATCTCCAATTGAAACCTTACTAAGTCAATCGATCGCAAATGGAATTAAGAGAGAAATTCCCAACCGATCGGAGTTTAAATGGACCAATTCAAATGAACAAAGCCGAATAGACCTACACATAATCTTCAGCTCTGAATAGACAGACATATATATTTACAGTTGACATTTCAAGCCAATTTCACGAACACAATCAAACCGAAAAGATGGTTGAACACTCGTACCTCAATTCGATTGTTTGTTACCTCTTAGCGTGAGAGTATTCCCACAGACGGCGCCAGTGACGAAACCCGTTTTTTCAGAATCCCTTGTCAGCGGATTCCGGGATCAAGTTGCACGCTGGCGAGCTCAGGCGATCGGGCTTACCTGAGACGCACGACGAGATTACCGTCGGCGTACCCGAACCTGTGCCGATCCGAGCTCAAGCCACTCGCGGACAACCGTCCTCCCTGCAGGGCTCCATCATGTGTCGGTCTAGCCGAGACTAATCCCGCTTGAGAAGGGGGGCTCATGGCCAGGGAATCCGGCCTAAGCCTTATGCGATTCCAGTTTCCGACCCCTTGCGAATGAGACCTCGCCCTCCTATTTATACTACAAGTAATCGATCATGCAAGCCCACCTATTGCCAAGTGCCGTTAACCTCTTGACACGTGTTGTGAAGGCATGGTTGCCATGTGCCATGACATGTGCCATGACATGTGTGTAGGAGGCATGATCGCCATGTGTCGGTAAGATTTTCTAGTGGGTTTTCCCATATCTTGGTCGGGTTGAATGATCCGCGGATAGTTTCTTAGCCGCGGATGCCTTGTACCAAAATGCTCGTGTTCGTCCCTTTAGCATCCTGTATATAAGGTTCTATTTTATATAGCGGGGAACCTTATTTATATGTTAATATCATTATTTATATTTCGGGCATCATCAATATTCCTATTAAGATTGTGAAGGTCAACCCTGACCTTAAGAAAGATGGGGAAATAATCCAAGTTCTCAAGGTTGCGCTTTCCATGAAGGACAGACGAATGTCAACCGACATGCTTAGCTTTCTGAATTCCATGTCATGTAAGTGATTAGATTCAACTTCTTTCATTCCGTCTTGCTTGCCTTTCACGATTCAAGAAGAAGAAGGGATTCAAGATCCGTTCAAGGAAGAAGAAAGCTGTCCGAAGGAGTCACTTGTTTCCATCACGGATTTGAGGACGAATCCTTTTTCAAGGGGAGGAGGATGATGTGATCCTATTGGTCAATGAGCTCGACTCGTTTATCTTACACAGCTTTGTTGCTGGTGCCGAACATCAACTCTCGTTTTAGAAAACAACATGGAGACACCGTGGTATTTTGGCACTTTCGGGCTGCATAAAATTCTGATGGAAGTCGGTGAGCACTTGTTAGAAAGCTATTTTAAGCGGCTACAACTTCTATGAAGAACAATTCTCCTAAATCAGCTTCAAAGATGCTCGAATTCGACATTCTTTCCAGCAGCTCAAATCTAGACGATTTTCATGTGTTTATTTCTATCAAAATAAATTCCACATCGATTAGAGATGCTTGGGGACTTTATTTTCATCCTATATATTGTTTGTAAAATCTTCATTTTAAATCAAGTCACGTTGAGTTGAGTTAAAGGTTAACCCACTAAATAGCTTACTATGATTCCGGGTTAAGGATCGAGTTCTTGGTGAGAGGCTAAGAGCGAACCCTTTGGTGAGAGGCCGAGGGTGCCACCCTAGTGAGTGGCGAAGGTGTTAAAGGGTCGAGATCCTCGGAGTGGGATTCGGAGAGGATTGAGATCGAGTGTAGGGGATTCAAGGGTGAGAGGCATGTGAATATTGCTCCACATATCCCTTTTTTTCAGTTTCCAAATATTCCAAATATTAGCCCCAAAAAAAGTGTGTTCGAAAGCTCGAGCCTTGGTCGATCTCGGTCCTCGGGTCTCATCAAGTGGTATCAGAGCTAATCGACCCGAGTCCATCGAGCATCGATAACTGAGTGGTTTTTTCCTAGTCAAAATGTTCAAGAAGACGAGTTCCAAGCTTTTGTCCGAAGAGTACATCCGATGGGCCATTCGAGCCTATGATGATGGGTATCTTCACTGGAGCGACATGGATGGTGCTACATATGATGTAGTTAATCAAGAGCTCCGGAGGAGATATCGAATGAGAAGGGCTCGAGAGGATGAGGCTCGACATAAAAAGAAGGTTGAACCACCTTGGCAAGAGATCCGCAAGCTCGTGGAAGACTCAATGGAACAAGTACAGGAAATGCGAAAAGTCATCAACACATTGGGGTCGACGGTATCGAAGCCCACAACAGCCCCACCGCCCTCTTCAAAGACAACATCCTCTACGGCCATGGGCGAGACACTTGAGACTAAAGAAGGCAAGTCCAATGATATTCCTATTAAGATTGCGAAGGTCAACCCTAAGCTTAAGAAAGATTGGGAAATCATCCAAGTTCCCAAGGTTGCGCTTTCCATGAAGGACAGACGAATGTCAACCGACATGCCTAGCTTTCTGAATTCCATGTCGTATGTGGTTAGATTCAACTTCTTTCATTCCGTCTTGCTTGCCTTTCACGATTCAAGAAGAAGAGGGGATTCAAGATCCATTCAAGGAAGAAGAAAGCTGTCCGAAGGAGTCGCTTGTTTCCATCACGGATTCGAGGACGAATCCTTTTCAAGGGGAGGAGGATGATGTGATCCTATTGGTCAATGAGCTCGACTCATTTATCTTACACAGCTTTGTCGCTGGTGCCGAACATCAACTCTCGTTTGAGAAAACAACATGGCGACACCGTGGTATTTTGGCACTTTCGGGCTGCATAAAATTCCGATGGAAGCCGGTGAGCACTTATTAGAAAGATATTTTAAGCGGCTACAACTTCTATGCAGAACAATTCTCCTAAATCAGCTTCAAAGATGCTCGAATTCGACATTCTTTCCAGCAGCTCAAATCTGGACGATTTTCATGTGTTTATTTCTATCAAAATAAATTCCACATCGATTAGAGATGCTTGGAGACTTTATTTTCATCCTATATATTGCTTGTAAAACCTTCATTTTAAATCAAGTCAAGTTGAGTTGAGTTAAAGGTTAAGCCACTAAATGGCTTCCTATGATTCCGGGTTAAGGATCGAGTTCTTGGTGAGAGGCTAAGAGCGAATCCTTTGGTGAGAGGCCGAGGGTGACACCCTAGTTGGAGGCGAAGGCGTCAAAGGGTCGAGATCCTCGGAGTGTGATTCCGAGAAGATGGAGAACGAGTGTAGGGGATTCAACGGTGAGAGGCATGTGAATATTGCTCCACATATCCCTTTTTTTTAGTTTCCAAATATTCCAAAAATTAGCCCCACAAAAAGTGTGTTCGAAAGCTCGAGCCTTGTTCGATCCCGGTCCTCAGGTCTTATCAAGTGGTATCAGAGCTAATCGACTCGAGTCCACCGAGCTTCGATAACTGAGTGGTTTTTTCCTAGTCAAAATGTTCAAGAAGACGAGTTCCAAGCTTTTGTCCGAAGAGTGCATCCGATGGGCCATTCGAGCCTATGATGATGGGTACCTTCATTGGAGCGACATGGATGGTGCTACATATGATGTAGTTAATCAAGAGCTCCGGAGGAGATATCGAAAGAGAAGGGCTCGAGAGGATGAGGCTCGGTATAAGAACAAGGTTGAACCACCTTGGCAAGAGATCCGCAAGCTCGTGGAAGAGTCAATGGAACAAGTACAGGAAATGCGAAAAGTCGTCAACACATTGGGGTCGACGGTATCGAAGCCCACAACAGCCCCACCGCCCTCTTCAAAGACACCATCCTCTACGGCCATGGGCGAGACACTTGAGATTAAAGAAGGCAAGTCCAATGATATTCCTATAAAGATTGCAAAGGTCAACCCTAAGCTTAAGAAAGATGGGGAAATCATCCAAGTTCCCCAAGTTGCGCTTTCCATGAAGGACAGACGAATGTCAACCGACATGCCTAGCTTTCTTAATTCCATGTCAAGTAAGTGGTTAGATTCAACTTCTTTCATTCCGTCTTGCTTGCCTTTCACGATTCAAGAAGAAGAGGGGATTCAAGATCTGTTCAAGGAAGAAGAAAGTTGTCCGTAGGAGTCGCTTGTTTCCATCACGGATTCTAGGACGAATCCTTTTCAAGTTGAGGAGGATGATGTGATCCTATTGGTCAATGAGCTCGACTCATTTATCTTACACAGCTTTGTCGCTGGTGCCGAACATCAACTCTCGTTTGAGAAAATAACATGGCGACACCGTGGTATTTTGGCTCATTCAGGCTGCACAAAATTCCGATAGAAGCCGGTCATCACTTGTTGGAAAGCTATTTTAAGCGTCTACAACTTCTATGAAGAACAAGTCTCCTAAATCAGCCTCAAAGATGCTCGAATTCGACATTCTTTCCAGCAGCTCGAATCTGGACGATTTTCATGTGTTTATTTCTATCAAAATAAATTCCACATCGATTAGATATGCTTGGGGACTTTATTTTCATCCGATATATTGCTTGTAAAACCTTCATTTTAAATCAAGTCAAGTTAAGTTGAGTTAAAGGTTAAGCCACTAAATAGCTTCCTATGATTCCGGGTTAAGGATCGAATTCTTGGTTAGAGGCTAAGAGCGAACCCTTTGGTGAGAGGCCGAGGGTGACACCCTAGTGAGTGGCGAAGGTGTCAAAGGGTCGAGATCCTCGGAGTGATATTCCGAGAGGATTGAGATTGAGTGTAGGGGATTCAAGGGTGAGAGGCCTACGAATCTTGCTCCACATATCCCTTTTTTTCAGTTTTCGAATATTCCAAAAATTAGCCCCACAAAAAGTGTGTTCGAAAGCTCGAGCCTTGGTCGATCCGGTCTTCGGGTTTCATCCCCAAGAATTCAGAATATAGCTGGGGTAAAGGAAGGCATAACCCCTGAAGCATGCTTCCTAGATGGACAACGACATGGTCTTTGTACGCGTTTAGACATCCCCCGTTCCTAATAGCCAGTCCTATTTCTATCCAAACCTGCCATGGGTAAAGCTTAGCTATCATCTCCAAGTGCCCAGCTTCAAGAACCGATTCTTCACCCAAGGTTTTAGCGACAGTGTGAGCCACATGCTCCTTGAAAATCTTAGGGAAAGGCGGGGGAGCTGAGGGGACGTAACCTTCACAGAAACTACAATTATCCACCTCGGTTTGCTTATAAGGGAGCATGGCGAAGTCACTTGGCACTACGCGAACCGATGACTTCCTTTCTTTGGGTGCGCGAGGCGGCTCGCCTTTCCCTAGCTCATTGATAGACTCCAAGGTGTGGCAATACTCGGGATCATCTCTCCTTAAGGGACGCTTGATCGACCCAACCATCTGTTGCCACTTCGCGCTCTACGCGGCCACATATTTAGCTTTCTTTCCTTTTGCCTCCCGTGACTTTTTCTTTTGCACAGGAGGAGCAGAGGGAGCTGAAGATTCCAAATCGACATCTATTGGAGTTTTTATTCATGTTCGCGAGGAGCTAACCTCCTCGAGCTCATAACCCACACTCCGATTTTGGCTATCACTTTCATTTGACATCTTAAGTTATGTTCAGAAGGAAAGCCCTTGAAAAGACGTAAAGAAAGAAAAAATCAACAAGGGGAAATGACCTTTTCAGCATCGCGATTGAACAAATTTGGCACCAAAAAACCCCTTCCTAGGTTTATGTTGGCGCCTCATGCGCCCCTCGAGAGGGCATTGAAAAGACATTTCCCCCCGGAGGGTGACGGTTAAGAGACGACATTTTCGTCTCCTCCATAAAGTTTCTCGTTTTTCGAGAAACCACTTCCGAAAAAGTAAAAAGGATGGGAGGCGAAAAATTTCCTCCGCCCACCACCGTCGGAAAATCCCCGAAAATCCCATGAAAAACACTGCCCCACCCCAACACCACCGTACTTCCACCAAATAACTTAAATTTGCCCCATAAAAGTCGCCAAGAAAAGAGAGGAAAAGAGGGAATGGGACGCCAGAGCGCACCCTAGTCTTGGCCCCATAACCGCCATGCCCCTCACTGAAGGAGGGCGGTTCCAGCACCAAGGGTTTTTTCCCTCTTCCCTAAAACACTTAAAAACAAGTACAACCCTAGATATTGGACTAAGCATAAGGGAGATCAGGGAACACTTACTCGGGATAAGTGGAAGAGAAACACCGGCGAAGCTTGGAGAACTGAGAAATGGCCACCACCTGCCTACGGTCTCTTCGTTCTGGAAACAAAAACATTTTGAGTTCTCTCTCTCTCTCTCTCTCTCCTGCCTTTGGGAGTGTAAAGTAAAATGACTCGGGTTTAAATCGTCATTTATAGGTCTTCATGGGGTCATCCCCAAATGGGTCGAGAAACACACAAGGCCCAGTTCAAGCCCATCCAATAAACAAGTTTCTTGGCGGAAAGCATTGTGCTTGTCGAAACCTAATCGCAGGCGAAATATCACTCGCTATCCGGTTACGAGGAGATATGAAGATGTCATAGAAAATAGACATATTAATTAATATGGATATGACGTCATAAATAGGCCACCCAACGCAAGGGACGTCAGGTCCCTCTATAAGATTTCATCGTGAGTAGAGTACTTGGTCAGACCCTGGCCAGACTCCATACCCTAAGTATCTTCCGTCTAAATCGCCTCGCGATCAAACTTTTAACGTAAGTATGCGTGGAAGCCATGACAGGTCCCACCTGTACCTCGTGGCCCTTCAGGGCCCATACGAGCAGCTCGTTGGTTAAGCACCTCTTCTCTAACAGTGCCACGTGTAACTCATGGTACCCTAAGCACGATGTCATGCGTTTCACGTGTCCTCTGTTTGTCCACGAGGTCACCAGTAAGCTGCTCGCTTGACCTCCCTATAAATACCCCTTCTAGCCTCCAAAAAAGGGATCCGATTCAAGAGAGAAGAGGAAGAGCTCTGAATATCTCCCTGGCCTAAAACCCCGAGAGTTGAGTTTTAAGGTCTTTGATCAGAGAAGAATGTTCTTGGAATAAGAACATCACCTGACTTCCTTCAAAGACGACGATTGAATAGTGAATTAACTCATCGCGAGCCGAACGTACCACCGCCATCGTTTGGACTAATAAATATATAATCTGATCACTACCCTTCGCGACTAAGGCTTGCATGTATTTTAAGACATTTTGTCGTCATGATGAGTTAATAAGTATTGGTGAAATTATATGATCGCGTCAATATGGGTGGTGCTGGTATTCTCCAAACATTGGATGTTGGCCGATCGAACGCTGATTGCAAACGATTGGAGTGTAGTGATACTAAATTAACCTAATTTTATTTCTATATAGTAAAACTCGTGGAGAATATTACGATGATATACGATATGTAGGACAAAGACTAATCTATTGCGATATACAATTTGGATGATATAATATTACAATGATATACAATAGAGGTACTGTATCAAAGAGAGTCAAAGAACAAGATGAATGGCCACGATGAGGTAATCAGTTGTAGTGGAGAACAGTGGTAATCAATTTCATATGCAAAATTTCGTTAACCATGATGAAAGATGAATGAATTTCATATGCAAAATTTAGTAATTAATTATAGTGGAAAACAGGATGCTATAGTGACGGAGTGGAAAGAATTTCGTATGCAAAATTAATTGACAGTGGGATGATATTAAGAACGCTCATACCATAGTAAAGATAAAATCAAATATGAAACCTTCGTGTTGATAACGTATTATAAACTTAAAACTTAAGGAAAAAGTATAGAAGAGAATAGGAAAGAGAGGTGGAGAGAAGAGACTGATGTATATTAGGGAAAACAATGAACCCTATTTATAAGGACTATAAATTTTGGCCCCAAACACAATAGGCCCCGTTTGGTATGAGGGTAGTAATCAGAACCCTATTTAATTATAAGGGCTATGAGTGTAGTAATCAGAGTGTAGTAATCAGAGTGGAGCCATTCAGTAATCAGAATGGGAATAAGAATTAAAATTCGGAATCAGACATTTCTTAAGCATGTTGTTTGGTATAATGTCGGAATACGAAATTTACAAATTCAACCTACAAATATACAAAATCAATTTACCAAAATTTATAAAGAAAACAGATTATATTTCTCAATTGACTCAAAATTAGCATCAAATTACACAAATTCAACAATTCCATTTAAAAATTCATCAAATCTGCTCCTAGATTTGGGGATTTCGAACCTGCTTCCAGATTTGGGGATTTGGAACCCTAATGTGGTCGGGGAAGGTCGAGGTGGGGGGATGGGGGTTGGACGGCGGCAGCAAGGTGTTTTGGAGAGGACGATGGTGGGAGGAGGGCGGCGATGGCGGTCTGGGTAGCAGGAGAGGACAACAGTGACGACGAGAGGAGGGCAACGACGGGGAGAGGACGATGGCGGCTAGGTAGATCGAGAGTCGGAGGATAGGACTCGATAGGGGGAAGTAGATTGAGAGCAACCTTCTTCAGGGCTCTCGATCGGTGGAGGAGCAGTCGCAACGGTCGGAGCTCTCGATCGATGGAGGAGTAGCGGCAGCCGTTGAGAGAGAGAGAGAGTGAGAGAGAGAGAGAGGTGGCCGAAGGAGCAGCGGCGACCGAAGACGGTGGTGGACCGATGGTATGGACGAAGATAGGAGAAGCGGCATTGAGTTTGTGGAAAGTGGGAATGGATGATTCCTCACCTTTTGGTGGGGGATGAAAAAAGGTAGAAATGGGGGATAAAATGATTACCTGGTAATCAACTTAATTCCGAATTTTGTCCTACCAAACACTAAAACCGTAATCATCTATTCCGATTACTGATATTTTATTCCCGGTAATCGATACTGAACAAGCCTTTAAAGTTCCCATTTATAACACACACACGCACACACAGGCACGCACACACGCGCACACACACGCACGCACGCACACACGCGCACGCACACACGCATGCACGCACGCACACACGCGCACGCACACACGCATGCACGCACGCACACACGCACGCGCACACACACACACGGACACGTATTTATAACACACACACGCACGCACACACGCGCACATACACGCACGCACGCACACATACGCACGCACGCACACGCACGCACGCACGCACGCACGCACACGCACGCGCACGCACGCACGCACACACGCGCACACACGCACGCACGCGCATACGCGCATACACATGCACGCACGGACGCACACACGCACACACGCACGCACACGCGCACAATATTATAACATTGTATAGAAAGTTATCAAGAACTCAACCTAAAAAAAGAAAGTTATATAGAAATAACAGCCTTTGAAGGGATCGCACAATGTATGACCTAATTTTGAGTAACATTTTCCAAAGCGATTTTTATAGGTTTAATTTTCAATAACTCTATTCAAATTAAACTTGTCTACGAAAACGGTCCCTTTTTTTTTTGAAGTAAGATAAGAATTCAGTTCTCTAAACAAGCCTAAAGAAACCGAGAGACCGGACAAGCCAGTAGATAGACTAACCATCATGTACAACCAAATAATATAACAGAAACAAATAACAGAAAGGAAATAACACGAAGCAAATAACGGAATTGAAAATGCGAAACTAAAATAACCGTGCTAGCTATCCTACACCGTAAAACAAAACCAACACGACAAATGAAACAATCAGCCAACGGAGGACGTATACAGAGAACCCTGGGGACACTAGCGGACATCTCATATTATGGACTCTGAAGATCCATCAGATATCGATCGCAAATCCACGACGTCTTTGCATACAGCAAACCAAACATCATTCACATGAGGCCTACATCACAACAACAGTAGCACAACACACCATGCCGCAAATCCAAACATAAGTCAAACTATTTCTCAATAAAAAACCCCAACCCATCTCAAAACCTCAAGGACGATAACGAGATCGTAAGAGACTACTAGGTAGTCAAAATGGAGACGGGCCAGAGCAAGAAATTGAACAACAATCCAAAGGCATAGGGAAAGAAGGACGGAATGGAAAAGGGAACCCCTGAAAAGGCGTTGTTACAAAGGAAGAACCAAGAGCGTTGAGCCACAACCCACACACGAAGGTAGGCCGCAGCAAAAGGTTGGCGAGGGCGGCTAGATGGCAGAGCTGAAGGTGCCATAGCGGTGGCCAGAAACTAGAGCCGAGCCGAGTTAGGTTGGAACAGAGTCGGGGAAGGCTGAGGACGCGGGGTCCTAGGTTGTTGAGTGCTGTAGGACGAGAGCTTGTTGCGGAAGCTTCATCGCGAGGGCGGAGCTGCGGCGGAAGGTTGCACGCAAGGGCGAGGGAGGCGGGAGCGAAGCCTATTGGGTTTTGGAGAATCCCTGTAGACAAGGGAAGAAGGAGGCGTCAGAGGCCGTTGAGTGGTGATGGAGCCGGTTGGGTGGTGATGGAGCTCGGTGGTGAACCGAAGGTGCCCAGCGGAAGCTAGGGTCATGGTGTCGGCGACGGTAGCCGAGCACAAACTCACGCGATGTGATCGGCGGCGCCCAACTAGGTCGAGGAGGAGGGTGGCGGCGGGCCAAACCCCTGTCATCGGGAGAGGAAGGTTGGCTAGTGAGGGTTGGAGGAGAGAGGCTGTCTGAGGAGGTTGACCAGGGATGGCCGGTGAGCGTGGGGAGGCGATGGAGGTGATGAAGATCAGAGGCAGCCGCCAAACTTGAAAACGCTCAAAGAAAGCGTTTTAGGTCACAACACCCCATGTCCTTTAATAGTCTTCAAAGAGAACACATAATTGTGACTTTATCGGCTTTCTACGAGGGTGTAGGATAACCCGGATAATAAAGGCCCAAATACATATCAGCCCAATGATCTGGCCCAGTATTACATAGTATAAATGCTTGTTTTGTTACAATTTGTTTTAAATATTCACGAAAAAATATTTATTTACCAAAAATATTCCTTAGTTCAAAATATTTGCATGAATATTTATTTTTGTTTGTTTTCTTTAAACCGCGTTTCTAGTGTAAATCGTCAATTTTAATTTGGCACCGGCGAATTTTATATTTTATTATAAAACCACAGGCTCGAACCGCGTTTTATTCACATTTTAGGGTTTTGTTTCATTTCTTATTTCCCAAAAAAAAAGAAAAAAAAAACAAATGGTAAAACGCGGCTTAAAGCGGCATTTTACATGTCTGCTCCGCCATGGGATTGTTGGACAAAAATGCGCGGTAATCGTACAACACATTTTAATTGATTTTTAATATTTAAGTTCGACCCCTTTTGGTTACCCTCTTGATTCGAAGTCATATCGACACCAAGACTTGAGTGGTTTTGGTGATTTGGGCTGCACCCGAATTTTAACGGGTTGCCTACGTATCTCTTGGAAGAGAATCAAGTCTTACGTAGTTCAGAGTGTTTTGAATTTTGTGTTTGGTT
This sequence comes from Persicaria maculosa, assembly GCA_963922045.1. NCBI lineage: Eukaryota > Viridiplantae > Streptophyta > Magnoliopsida > Caryophyllales > Polygonaceae > Persicaria > Persicaria maculosa. The sequence continues at coordinate 56,375,906 of OY998253.1, forward strand.
TGTTTGATTTGATTTGGGTTTGATTTCGTTTTCTTGTATGCGTCAGATGATGAAATTCAAGCCCACCTTCTAGGAAGGGTAGCTCAAACAACACTCCACCCGAGTAACCTGAGCCCACCTTCACGGAAGGGTAACTCAAGTAACCCGCCTATCATTTGCATAGAAAACGATTTTGATTTTGATGTGGAATTTGATTTGTATTTATTTGAGATTTGACTTAAAGGTCAATTTGAGAGTTGTGATTGAACTCGTTTGTGACTTTCCTACGTACCCTTTTGGAAGGGATCAAATCAAACGTAGTTCTTGAAAAAGCCAAATTTGAATTAGGTATTTGTTTTTTGACGTTTTGGTCATGACCGAACTCGACGAGTGGAAGCTTTGTATCGAGTCAGAGGAGACACTTTGAATTTGATGAAAATTTGATTTTTGAGACGATTTGAGTCGACAAATGAATTTGTAGAATTTGATTGAAGATTTGGGTGTGATTGGACTCGGTGAGGATTTGATTTACACCGAGTTTCCTACGTATCCACTTGTTTGGTGGAAATTCTCCTGCTGTAGCCATCCTGCGCAAAAGAAATTTTCTACGGATAGCGCTTGCTTAATTTTTCTAGGCTCAGGCTAGTTCGATCTCCTTCGTTTCTAAATCAGTCTACTCCCTCATGAGATTTGTAGTTCCCGGGTTTGTCCAGATTTTGCCGATTTGGGGCTTGCGGGATGAAAGTCATGAGCTCCAATCCCTTAATTTGTTTTGGGAATTGATTTTGGAAATGCCCAATTTGTCAAACTTCCAGTTTTTTTTTCTTATGTAAATTAGCATTCTGGAGCGTTGAGTTTATTTTGCTACAGGTGTTGGATCACAATTTTTGCTTTTTGCAAAGCCTGCAAATTCAATTTAGTTTAGATGCATCAAGGCATCTGGATAAAATTCAACAGAGTTTCCCCTTAGTTTAGGATAGTTTGATAATTCCGAAACTCAAACCACACGAAGAAGCTCGCAAGGCTGAGGTTCTCGAGGGTAGAGTTTCAAGAATTGAACAATTAGGAAAATTTCAGCAGCACCTCCCATTGATTTAGGGCCATTTGATGATTCTAAACCTCAAAACCACACGAACAAGCTCGCAAGGCCGAGGTTGTCGATGGTGGAGTTTCAGGAATCGAAAACAACATTAAATGGTAATGCTACCTGATTAGCTCTCTCTTCTTCTTTTTTCTTGTGTGTGAGATTAGCACTGATTTTTTGTAAGTGTTTTACTTTCTCTCTTTTTTTTCTCTTGCTTCTTGTTGATTTTTGTTTTCTGCTTTTGTTTTGTTTTGCAGAGGGGAGTACGTCCCCCCAGTAGCCCAAAGCTGTGAACTCAGCCCCTTTTATACGAGAGAAAAGGGTGAAGGTGATGGCCTTCCTTTTACAGATGGATAGATGGGAGCAGTTGAGATTTCTCCTATTTTTTGTACGTTTGAAATCTGCTGAATGGCAGCATGGGTGTATGTAGATTGATAAGGGATTTGATGGGAGCAGTTAGTTTTGTAGAGAAAGACCATCCATTCACTTGTATATATATTTTTATTTTAATTCCATTGTTTTATGGAATAAAACTTGGGCTGATTTGGGCCTCAGCTTGGGCTTCAATTTGGGCTTCAGATTGGGCTTTAAGTTGGGCTAAAAAGCCTGCCCATCTAGAACTCATTCCACTAAATTGATTAGTTAATTTAATTTCATAATCCCAAAATATTATGAGTAAAAATGTGAGTAATCAAATTTATGAAATTTTACCACTCAACAGGGAGCAAAGCCTTGATTCACACATCGCAAGACGCCTCAATTTCGGCGCAAGGCTTAAAGCGGTGGTGGGTAGTAAGAGTAACAGGAAGGCTTGATTATGACGGCGAGGACAGTGAAGGAGGCTGAATCAACGCAGGTGGTGGTGGTGGGTGGTAGAAGTCACAGGAGGCCTCCATATCAACGGTGAGGAGAGCGAAGGAGGCTGAATCGACGAAGGCACTTTGGTGGTTGGCGAGAGGATTCATAGGAGGCCTGATTTCAACGGATCTCCTCTGTAGAAGGTGGTGCCTAGCGGCAGTGGGTGGAGGAGTCCAGCTAGAGGAGGTGGCCTTCAACTCCGGAGGCGAATATAGTGGAGCAAGTGGGTGGAGATGGTGGCGGCGAAGATGGTGTCGGTGATGACGACGACAATGACGGAGGCGGAAGCGGCATTCAACAGCGATGGCCAAGTTCTTGCAAATGGTGGTGGGCTGCGTTCGACTGGGCTACATGTAAAATGCGGCTTTAAGCCGCGTTTCACGATTTTTTTTTTTTTTTTTTTTTTTAAATACGAAATGAAATAAAACCTAAAATGTGAATAAAACACAGTTTGAACTAGTGTTTTTATAAGAAAATATAATTTTTCCCTGGTGCCAACTTGAACTTGACGATTTACACTAGAAATGCGGTTTAAAAGCGCGTTTCTCTGGTAAATCTGAAAAAAATGAATATTTGTGTAAATATTTTGAACTTATGAATATTTTGGTAAATAGATATTTTGCAGTGAATATTTTTTTAAAAAATTTATGTTTGTTAAACATTTTAGTTCGTTTTTATGATAAAAAATTAGATGAAAGAATGAATTTCTGTTCCTTGGTTTCTTGATATGGGAACACTGACTATTACCTTGAGGTCATCAGTTCAAACCCCAATAGTCTTATTTTTCCATAATATTTTTTCTCTTGATTTTCTTCTATTAAAAAAATCTAATTAAACACAAATTTAATGTTTTCAGTTTTCATCAATATATTAAAAAAATTCTTTCATGTATATACATATAAAAAAAATCTCATTTTTTGAAAAAAAATCCTACTAAAAATAACTCTTTAAAGAACAAATTTAAGGTTTTTCCTAATATATTTAACAAAAAAAAAGTATTTTTCATAACTACATGAAAAAAATATATTTTCTTGGAATATTTTTTAGCTTCCCTAAAAAATTTCTAGATCCACTGCTTTTATAGGGTTCGTATGGGACGGAGTTAATAAACTGACTAAAATTATAAACAGGATAAAATTTATAAACTGTTGGTAAAAAGTAGTTAAAAATTTATGAAAAAATATAAACTCCGTATGGGACGAAAAACAGTTTATTTTTAAAAAGTGGAGTTTATTTGGTTGTTATTAGCGATATTATGGTATTTTCAAATAAAATAAACCACATAAACTCCCAAAAAACTATCAAAAGTGGCTTCTTAAATAAACCCCCAAATAAACTAAAATCTACTAAATAACCCCTCCCCATACAGAGTTAAAAAAAAAAACTCCAATTTTTAACTGTTAAAAAAAAAAAAAAAACTGGTAATCATACACACCCATAGTCTTTCTTGTTGTCAGAAGTTGTGATGCCAACTTATTTAAATCTACGATCCTGTGGGCTTCATGGCCTAGTTGATCGTCTTTTATAGGATTAGTCGTCATTTAACTGATAGATTAGTACGGAGTAATAATTAACCATTTAATTTATTTTGAATCTATGTTCTTGTTTTACATGCACTATATATCTATCTCAGCATTTTTGGTAGATATATCTTTTTCTTTTTCCAAAATTTTGAGCATTCATATAAGATTTATCAAGTGATGGTAACAGCGTATTTACCTCTGTTACAATGTTTACTGCTTCATTGATCAATAATCTCTACTGTAATTCGAGAGCGCTACCTGCTAACCGTTGACGTTTTTGTTTCCTGATTATCTATGTGTTTATTATGCATGGTGGCCGCAGGATTTTCTACACGGGGTGAAATTTTTGTTTTAAAATTTTTTTTCTTCATATATATCATAAAGGAATTTTTTAAAAATATATTGGAAGAAAACCATAAATTATGATATAAGTATGATATTTTATTATAAAAATTGATACAATAAAATTTAAAATTTTCATATATATATAGAGGGAGTGGTTCCCTTGTGCACACCCCTTAGAGTATATCTAGTGCACGAATCTGGACCTTTAATCTAAACGAAATGAATGGCTACGATTAAAACGAATTTTTTTTTGAAAAAATTTGCGAAATAGGCACTTTTTTTGGACAAATTTACAAAATGGACACGGTTTTGGACAAATTTGTGAATTGGCCGCTATATATACTTATTTACTATTGTACGGACACTTTTCTGTTTTCCGAAAATCCCAACTCTCTCCTCTCTCCAATCTCTCTCTCCGCTCCCGATTGAAGGCGATGGAAGCTCTCGATCCGGCGCCAGAACCGCTGTCTGGTGGCGGGCGAGCGGCGGACCGAGCGAGGGAGGGAGCGAGCAGCGGAGCCAGCGCCGGATCCGGTGCGAGGTCGATCGAGCGAGCGCCGGATCCGAGATCTCCTCGAGCGAGCGAGGCTGAGCGAGGAAGCGAGGGTGCGGGAGCATCGCCAGATCTCGGATCTTCTTCTTCTCTCATCGGAGCGAGCGAGGCCGAGCGAGGGAGGCCGAGGGAGCGATGGCCGGATCTGAGAATCCGGAGCGGCCGGCTCAGGTTCTTTCCTCTCCGCGTTTCACACAGGTAACATCTTAACCTAAATTGACTTCAAATTTGACCGAATTAGGGTTTTTCTCCATTAAATTTCTATGAATTCAAGGTTGCAATCTGGAAAAATTTGTAGTGAGCATCTCCTTATCTTTGCTCACCCACTAATTTCGGCTCATAGGTTCAACACAATGAAAAATATGTGTTTGTTTGATCATTTCACCTGTTCTAGCTCTTGTTTTTACAACTGTAGATCTTCAAATTGAATTTCCGAACCTATTTAGAAGCTGATGATGATGCTTCAAGTCAGAAGAGAGTGGATTGTCAACTCATGTTTTAAAGTTTGTAGAAAATGAGTATAATTGATCAAGTGTTTATTTCTAGTAGCTTGAATGGATTCTGCATCGGTCTCTATAATTATATTTGTGCATTCTCTGAAGAAAACATTCTTGGCGCATCTGTTTTAGGCATGTTAGAAAACAAAGTATGAATGAATGCAGCAGATACTGTGTTGACATCTTGGATCCATCTTTTCGCTTCTTGAAAAGGGTAGTTGATACTATATTGTGTATTTGGTCTATTGATAGAGAAAAATGAGATTTTAGGAGATATTGACCTGAGCTGTGACTTTGCTCTGAAGCTGTTGTCACAAATGATATTAGACCTTTCCATTCTTTTACACCTCTATTTTGCAAGAGCTTTGTGTCACTTTCATGTACATAGAATTTATTTGTTCTTGATGTTAAAGTGCATCACTGTAAAATAATCCCGTTTACAGTGCTGAAAATAGAGCATAATGCTTAAGCCTGCACCTTTGACCTTTTTTAACTTGAATATGTAAATAAGGAGGTTTGGCTCTTCCTCTTGTCCTGTTAAAACTTTGTTATACCTTTCATTCTGTTTGTTTTAGTGTTGAAACCTATTTACTATTTCACTGTTCATATTTGCCAGGTATTTTGTGTTATTGGAGATGTTTCTTTTCTCCATGATACGAATGGATTAGCATTATTGAGTTCCAGGTGAACCCCCCCCCCCCCCCCCCCCCTCTCTGTGTATCAGAACTCATGACATTGTACTGATTCTTGAAATATGTCCACTTGTGTCTGTTTCAAGGATGTTCCGGAGACCGATGACTGTAATTGTCATAAACAACCGTGGTGGTGCCATCTTTAGTTTCCTTCCAATTGCAAAGCGCACTGAGCCAAGAATAATGAATGATTTCTTTTATGCCACGCATGCCGTCTCTATAAGGAGCCTTTGTGCGGCACATAGGTAGAAGTTCTGATGTATCCTTTTCTCCTGTTTCCTTTTCTTGTGCGTGTATCATTCTTCTGTTCCGACAAGGGAACACAGATTGGGCTGTCTAACCAGTAATGATAATGCATGTGGAAGTAGCATAAAATGGGTCTGTTGTAGGCTTGTAGCATATACAATTAGTTGAGTAATGAGAAACCGCTATAGCTGTATGTTTCTTACTTTTCTAATGAGAATCTGAGCAGGGTAATCGATAATTCCATCATCTTTTTACCCCTAAAGTAATGGTCATCAGTCCTTTTCCATGCTACAATCTAATGATCTTTGTTTCATTAACAATTTACAAACTTTCATTTCACAATATATGAGATGCAGCATCCGACATTTGTCAGTGAGCACCAAAGAGGAGTTTAAAGATCCTTTACTAACTTCTGAACTGTCAGATTTGGATTGTGTAATAGAAGTTGAGAGCTACATTGATAGCAACGCCGAATTTCATAGGTTGTAACAATACTTTTTTGTTGTTTAATTTATCTTTTTTCTTCTGATTACATATTAATTCATGATGTCTTTGTTTTCAGTATTTTGAGAAACTTTGCAAGTCAGGCTGCTTCCCATACTATGAGTGTTCTTTTGAGGTCTGGGGGTCGTCTCTCACTTGGCAAGATTGATAAAATAAAGTACTCGGCTTACAGGCAAGCTATGAACATTTTTTTTCCTTGGAATATTTGATTACGTTTGTAGAAATTATAGGAAGTGCTCATTAATAGTAGTTAGGATGCACTTAAATGTTTATTTCTTGCTACAGGTTGCAATTAAGTGCTCCTCCAACTTCAGTTTTTGTTGATGCTGCCTCAGCTGGTTTGCATAAAGAAGGCTTCATATTAGCATTGTCTCTTGACGATGGCAGCACAGGATATGGCGAGGTTTATTAAACAGAATTTGATGAAGAAATCAGCATTTTGCATTTGTAGAAATAAAGTATACATATTCTGATTGATGATGATATTATAACATCTCTACTTTGTGGGTTTCTTGAATTAGTTTGCACCTTTTGAAGCTAAAGAAGAAGACTTGCAGTATTTAGAAGACCAGCTGCAGTTTCTTATTTATGCATTGAAAGGAGCTGTAGTTAGTTATCACTTTTCTCTGCTTAGAGGTTCATTTTCTAGCTGGATCAAGAAAAGCTTAGGCTTTCCGGTAGGAGGTTTTCAGACACCTCTAACTGTTTTAGCTTCCCTGCATCTATCAGTTATATATACTCACCTTATATATTTTTGCAGGTTCACTCGATCTCTGCAAGTATTAGATGTGGACTTGAGATGGCTATATTAAATGCAATAGCTGCAAGGCAGCACTCCAGCTTATTTAGCACCCTCTGCCCCTATAACTACACTGAAAAGAATTTTGTAGAGCACACATCAAGCATTCAGATCTGTGCCCTCATTGATCACAAGGGAACCCGTTGAGGAAGAAGCCAATGATCTCATTTGAGCACGACCTTATGTTGGCAAGGGCCGTCCAGCACTCAGACTCTCCACCGCCATCGTTCTGAAGCCTCGACAAGTCTCTTGCTCCACTGCAGCTTGCCACGAGGAACACGGCTACAAAGATCACCAGCAGGTTGAAGGTAACCATGGAAGCCATGAAAACTGAAATGATTGATTGGTAAGATTGTAAGATGAATGGAAGTATTGGGGTAAGAGATGGTTTATATAGGGATGGATATATGAAGATGAGAAGATGGAGAGACCAGAACTGAATTCAGTACGGGGGTTACTTGAGATGAAATCATCAGTATTAATCTGGTGTTTAGAATGTGATCTGGGCTATGTTTATGGCAGTTGTACTTGGTTTTACATGATGTATCTGTCAGATTGATAGAGTCAGTCATTATTAAACTCATCTGGGTCAATTCATCATCAGATTCAAACTTCTTGAATGATGTAACTATGTAACATCAATCTTTATGTGAATGCTGGATCAGCTTACACATTAGCTCATTTATGTCAACAATTTAACGAGCTATTTACCAAAAGATCAATGGGTACAAAAATAAATAAACTGATGAGCCACATTGCCAATCAACAAGAGCAATCTTTGAGTACTCATCCCATAGCAATTTGCTGCGAGGTGCGTTTGGATGCCAAGGGATCTCCTGGCATCCCATATCAGTGTCAGCACTAATTAGTTACAATTAGTGCTGACACTGATATTAGTTACGATATTAGTTACAATCGAGTCATCTTCCTAAGTAATAACTTTGTAGTTCGGTATGTATTTTTTCCGTGTCAGCACTTTTTTTTCCTTCATGTCAGTACATTTTTTAGGGTTGCACAACTGTATTTTAGAGTCGCACAACTTTTGTTTAGAGTTGCACAACTTTAGTTTAGAGTTGCACAGCTTTAGTTTAGATTTTCACAACTGTATTTTATTTGTGTCAGCACCTCTAAGAAACACTTTTCATTATATATATCATTATTTTAAGAGTTGCACGACTCTGTTTTAAGAGTTGCACGACTCTGTTGTAAGAGTTGCACGACTATGTTGTAAGAGTTGCATGACTTTGTTTTAAGAGTTGCACGACTCTCTTGTAAGAATTGCACGACTTTGTTTTAAGAGTTGCACGACTCTCTTGTAAGAGTTGCACGACTCTGTTTTAAGAGTTGCACGACTCTGTTTTAAGAGTTGCACGACTCTGTTTTAAGAGTTGCACGACTCTGTTTTAATTTAAGAGTTGCACGACTCTGTTTTAAGTTGTTGTCACTCCTAATAACGGTGTCAGCACTAACTGTATCACCCCTGATAGCGGTGTCAGCACTAACGGTGTCAACACTAATATATCTTATTTTTTCACTTTTTTTTAATGTTATAGGATATGTTACAAGTATTATATTTCTATCTCTCGTCTAGTACTTAATTAGCTTTTAAATGCCTCTTAGCTCAATGGTATATGTGCACAACATTAAGTTATATTTGCACAATATAGTGTTATATGTGCACAACATCAAGTTATATTTGCACAACAAAAAGCGCTGACACGAAAAGTGGAATTTTAGTTTGAATGTGCAATTTTAGTTGAGATTTGTTTAGATGAGAAAATTAGGCAAGAAAGTTGCACGGCTCTGTTTTAAGAGTTGCACGACTCTGTTTTAAGAGTTGCACGACTCTGTTTTAAGAGTTGCACGACTCTGTTTTAAGAGTTGCACGACTATGTTTTAAGAGTTGCACGACTATGTTTTAAGAGTTGCACGGCCCTGTTTTAAGAGTTGCACGGCTCTGTTGTAAGAGTTGCACGACTCTGTTTTAAGAGTTGCACGACTCATTTTTAAGAGTTGCACGACTCTGTTGTAAGAGTTCCACAACCATTGAGACTTGTGAAATTGTGCTCACCAAGATTTTATTTTTTCTCAATATGTTTTTATACTTTTTAATAGATTATTGCATAACACGGTCTTATTTTTGCTCATCAATAGAGTAAAATTGCACAACATGGGGGATTTTAGTTTGAATGTGCAATTTTAGTTGCGATTGGTTTAGATGAGAAAATTAGGCAAGAAAGTTGCACGACTCTGTTTTAAGAGTTGCACGACTCTGTGTTAAGAGTTGCACGACTCTGTTTTAAGAGTTGCACGACTCTGTTTTAAGAGTTGCACATCACGGTCTTATTTTTGCTCATCAATAGACAATAATTGCACAACATGGGGGATTGGTGAAATTTCGCTCGACATCATGTTATTTTTGCTCAACAATAGGTTATTTTTTGCACAACAATCGAGACTTGTGAATTTGTTCTCAACATGATCTTATTTTCTCTCAATATAATTTCATACTTTCTCAATAAATTATTGCACATCATCATCTTATTTTTGCTCAACATAATCTTACTTTTTGTAAATATAACTTTATACTTTTTTAATAGATTATTGCACAACATGGTCTTAATTTTGCTCATCAATAGACAATAATTGCACAACATGGGAGATTGGTGAAATTTTGCTCAACGTCATCTCATTTTTGCTCAACTATAGGTTATTTTTGCACAACAATCGGGACTTGTGAATTTGTTTTCAACATGATCTTATTTTCTCTCAATATAATTTAATACTTTCTCAATAAATTATTGCACAAAATGCTCTTATTTTTGCTCATCAATACTTTATTTTTGCGCAACTAGTGGTGAAAATTAGTGCTGACACTGATATTAGTTACAATTAGTGCTGACACTGATATTAGTTACAAGTTAGCATTAATCAAATGTGACAAGTGAGATTAAGATGGAAGGAAGGAACAAAAAATTGCATTCTCTCTTGTTTAGGCATATTGGAAAAATAGAGAAGTAATAGCTCAGTTTTGCATAAACTGAATATTGGTTAGCAGTTGGCAAAATAATCAAACATGTGGGTGGCAATACGTTTGTAAACATCTCAAGTTACTTGAGCTTATCTTTGCATAAATCATAACTCAAATTAAGATTTATTTTAGTTCAAGTTTTTTTTTTCACTTCCTGTTGATGATCATCTATCAAAGCATGAACTGAATAGAATACAATTTTCCAAAAATTAAAAAGATAAAAAAGACATTCTGGATTAATCTACATATAAGAGGCAACATACACTTGCACTAGCACAAATTAAGTGTGTCACAAAGATTGAACAACAGCACAGAAGAAACATAGTGTTTTCACATGCCTATGTGATCTTGAAATACCAATGGAACTCAGCTTTCCAAGTTTCTTCACTAATCTTTTTCAACCTTCATGTGAAAGCCACAACTGGTGGGTGTGAACAATGCAGGGACATGGAAATTTCTCAGTTGCAGCAAAACTAACAGTAACATCATTTAAGATTCTGAGATTCAGCATCAAGGCAAAGCTCCACAGCTCAAAATAGACAAGCTAGACAGTCCACAAAGCTCCACAGCTCCACAGCTCCACAGCTCCACAGCTCCACAGCATCAAGGCAAAGCTCCAGGTTCAGATAGATCTCAAACATCAGAGATCTTTTCCCCCCTATTCGAGTGCTTAAGTTCATTAAATTAGACAAGCTAGACAGTCCACAAAGCTCAAAATTCAAACATAGGATTAGCCATAGAATTCTCAATTAGGATAAAAAGCATAAAAAATCCAAACCTAACACCGAACCTAAATAATCACACAAGCTCCACAGCTGTAAGTATTCAAATATTGATGAAAAAGAAACTAAGGCTCCCCCGCTGCAGGACCTAGGCTGCTGCAGGCACATATTCGAATGGAGACTTCAAAATCAAACAGATATAGCAAAATGAGTATAAACAGTAATTGATACATCAAAAATCAAACAAAATTTGCGCCTTTGGCGCAAATTTTCTGTCATTCCATTGTTGTAATCATTGGTTTCGACTATATTTGATTTAGATATAGCAAAAAATAGCATAAACAGTCACAGATTCGACTATATTTGATGAAGCATGAATGCAACAAACCAACAGCAACACGAATGCAGCAAATCAGCAGACCAACAACATCAATCGATCGAAGATCGATTGATAAGGAAAACAGTTGGAAGCAAAAATCGATTGATAAGTAAAACCGTCGGAAGCAAAAATCAAATTCCTTATCAATCGATCTTCGATCGATTGATAAGGAAAACCGTCGGAAGCAAAGATCGATTTCACTTCACTCATTCACTCCTAAGATTCTACAAATTTATTCAATTTAGCAAAGCTCAAAATTCAAACATAGGATTAGCCATAGAATTCTCAATTAGGATAAAAAGCATCAAAAATCCAAACCTAACACCGAACCTAAATAATCACACAAGCTCCACAGCTGTAAGTATTCAAATATTGATGAAAAAGAAACCAAGGCTCCCGCTGCAGGACCTAGGCTGCTGCAGGCACAGATTCGAATGGAGACTTCAAAATCAAACAGATATAGCAAAATGAGTATAAACAGTAATTGATGCATCAAAAATCAAACAAAATTTGCGCCTTTGGCGCAAATTTTCTGTCATTCCATTGTTGTAATCATTGGTTTCGACTATATTTGATTCAGATATAGCAAAAACTAGCATAAACAGTCACAGATTCGACTATATTTGATGAAGCATGAATGCAACAAACCAACAGCAACACGAATGCAGCAAATCAGCAGACCAACAACATCAATCGATCGAAGATCGATTGATAAGGAAAACAGTCGGAAGCAAAAATCGATTGATAAGTAAAACCGTCGGAAGCAAAGATCGATTTCACTTCACTCATTCACTCCTAAGATTCTACAAATTTATTCAATTTAGCAAAACCTAAAAAATTGGGGTTTATTTAGAAACTTACCTTGTGGATTCCATGGAGGAGGAGAGGATGATCGGACAGTGGCGTCGGTGGTCTAGTCGGAGGTTGGACTCTATGTGCTTGGCTGGGAAGGAGGCTGTCCAAACCACCGCTGGCTGCTCGACACTCCGGAGGTTCGGACGCTCGCTGTTGCTGGGGAGAGAGGTCGGAGTCTGCTTGGGATCGGAGTCTGCTCAACTGCCTTGTCCATCCCTCGCTGCTCTTTGAAATCGTCGGCGATTCATATAGCCATGGAAGCATCAGAAATCGCTCGACCTCGCTCGGTGCTTCTCTGCGGCAGTACCAGACGAATCGGAGAGAAGAGCGCAGAGGGAGCGCGCAGGAGAGAGACGGCGCAGAGGGAGGGAGAGCGCGTAGGAGAGAGCGTGAAACAAAGGGTAGAAGGTTTATATTGCGTCTATTTCCCTAATTTGTCCCAAAACGCAGCTATTTCGCAAATTAGGTCCAAATTCGTGGCCATTTTGCAAAACGCCCCTTTTTTTTTTCCTTTAATAACTTGTGGGGTCCACCGTTGAAAAATAACTCTCCCCACCCAAACCATGCGCGTGTACTGCTTACCCACCATCACCTTTGCTTTTTTTTTTTGTTTTCCTTTTATCTTTAAATATATAAAATATTGGAGGAAAAATGCTTTTTTTAGAAATAAATGCTTTTTAAAACTCGCTTGGTTTATTTCATTTTACAAATTTGTCAATTTTACCGAATAATGATTCACATTCTACCGAATAATGTTCTATTATCTTTTTCATCTAGTTCATATCAAATATTACCAATTCCATTGAATAATTTTTCATATTCTACCGAATAATGTTATATTTTTTCTGTCCAATCGAAGTCAAAATTTACCAATTCTACTTAATAATTTGTTCCTTTCTACAGAATAATGTTATAAGCTTCAAATCCCTAAATAATGTTTATAATTTATAATAATAATAATACTTCGTATTTAACCGAATAATGTCTCGCATATCACCGTATTCTGGCTAATAATTTATCAGATTTCACCGAATAATTTACCAAATCATTGCTACTAGTAACCAAAATTCGACACATACGTCTAATTGACAAAAAAAAAATCAAATTATGCATCTGGTAAACCCTACCGCCGATTTCGCCTACCCTAACCCAAACCTAAACCACCGCCACCCCGCCGTCACCCCACTGCCACCCCACCCTCCAAAAACAAAAACAAAAAAAAAGCCGACAAATTAGCCATCAAAGGCAGAATGGGTAGGCCAAACATCGCCGGTGGAGGCGCTGGCCGGGAAGCAGTCGTCGGAATTGTAGAAATTGACGTCGGCCGAGTCGATCTGGTCGACCTTGGCGGAGACGAGTGGGTCGGAATCGAAGGGGGAGATGGAGGAGATCGCATCGAGAACGAGCCTGGCGTGGTCCGGCGAGATCGCATCGGGGAGGATGGAGGCGTCCCTCTTCACCGGCCTCTCCACCGGATTCCGCCACGACTTCGCTGCCGACGTCGCCACCGTAGCCCCGCAGCCTCCCAATCTCCTCCCCGGATTAAGCAATTGTTGGATCTCCATAACCGCCTCCTCGGATTCAGCGATTGTTGGATCTCCTCCTCGTATTTTCGCAATCGCCACCGCCATAGTCCCTCCGTTGCCGGCTGGCCGCCATCCTCCCCCTTCGTCTCGCCAGTGCCGATCTCCACTTTGCCGATATCGCCGCCACTCTCGCCCTCTTGCTCTTGTTAATTAACCGATGAAGAAGAAGAATGAAATTGGGATTATGTTTTTAATTTTTATTTCCCAAATCACACGCGCTCTTGTGAGTTGAAATCTGCTGGGACCCACAATTTGTTAATTAAAAATTAGAAAAAAATTCAATTAATCTCAATCCTTCATCTCATCTTAATCAAAGGCTCACAATTGTGCACAAAGTACACTTTAAGGGGTGTGCACAAGTTACCCATTCTATATATATATATATATAGAGTGAGAGAGAGAGAGAGAGAGAGAGGTTAGGTCATGTGTAATCATCCCTTATTGTGTTTTGTGTTAACAAATATAAGCTGTTGATTGATTGCAAATGGAATGACAAGATTTGTAATAATCCATTAATGTGTTTTGTGTTAACAAATTATCCCTTAATGTGTTTTGGTTAGGTTATTATTTGTTAACATTTAACATGTTAAGACTTGTAAATATTTGATCCGTCCTCTCTCTCTCTCTCTCTCTCTCTCTCTCTCTCTCTCTCTCTCTCTCTCTCTATATATATATATATATATATATATATATATATATATATATATATATATATATATATATATATATATATATATATATATATGTATATATAGAGGACGGATCAAATGTTTACAAGTGTTACCATGTTAAATGTTAACAAATAATGACCGTTGATTGAATAAAGAGGAATGGATGTGATTAATCCATGATTTTTTGGATTTATTTTTAATAAAAAAAGGGATCCACATGGATTAACACCCCACTTTCATAAAGAGAGAGCGTGGGATGCACAATCGAAGCCAATAACTAATCAATCCGTGTGGAGTGGGAGGCGTTATTTTTTTTCCAATTTAAAAAAATTTCCTTTTTGAAAATATTTTTTGGAAGATCATGATCAATTATTCTGGTATGCGAAATCTTTGAAAATCTGTGGAGATTTCATACAAGCGGACGATGAAGAAGAGAAAGATTCATCAGAGTTTTTTAACGTCATAATTTTCCAAGTAATCATCAATATTCGGCAAATTTTATCAAATATACATCACAGTCACTCAATTATTCATCAAAATATTTGTTAAAATTTATCAAATATTCATCACATTCACTCAAATATTCATCACAATCACTCAATTATTCATCTGATGATGCTATATTCCCCAGACGAATATGAGAAAACTTCATAATTCTCCAAGTAGTCATCAATATTCGGCATAATTTAACAAATATTCATCACAGTCACTCAATTATTCATCAAAGTTTTTGTTACAATTTATCAAATATTCATCACATGCACTCAAATATTTATCACAATCACTCAATGATTCATCATAGTTTTTGTTAAAATTTATCAAATATTCATCACAATCACTAAATTATTCACAATTTCCCAAATATTCATCAATATTCGGCAATATTTAAGAAATATTCATCACAATAACACAATTATTCATCAGAGTCAATAATCATTTCACCAATATTAATATCACACCCCCGAGTATGAAACAGGACGTATTTCGTATCAGTGACTCAAATTTCTACAATATTCATATCAAGACAACAAATATTCATCAAAATCCTCTTCCAACTCCTCTCTAATGAAAATTCGCGTTCATCCCTCACCCGTGCCGAATTCGATGGTGCGCTACAGTTGCTTCACTGGGGTGTCCTTTCAAACCGCCTACAGACTCCGCCGACTAGGTTCACTTACAGCCAGAGGTGCGACTCTCGGATGAGCACTATTTGCTGGAATCGCCCTAGTATGAGACGCGATGAAGAGAGTGAGAGACGATTATTTTCCAATCGTCCAAAAAAATGGGGATCTGGGTTGGGATATCACGCGCGTGTGATGGGAGAAAAGGGTATTTTTTTTATCTTTTTCATATTAAAATTAATTAATTTCGGGAATTAATCTTGTCCTTCCATTTGGAATCAATCAACGGCTTATATTTGTTAACACAAAACACATTAAGGGATATATATATATTGCTAAGGTAAGAATTCGGGTGCGCACCAAGTGCTATCCGAGAGCATCCTTTCGGATGAGGTCCAATAGACCTTGGTCACCTAATAAGTTAGGGTTATCGGTATTGCGTCCCAGGAAAGAAATCCTATCAGCCACACAATTACCAGTGCGAAGTCTATGTGAGAAGAATACTTCCTTAAACCCTTTCAGTAGAGAAGTAATGTCTGACATGAGTATCTCAATTTCTCATGTACAGCACTTACCGTTTTTGAGATAATTGATAATAATAAGAGAATCTCCTTCAATAAGGATTTTGTCAAGATTTCATTCTTTAGCTTTGATAATACCTAAACGTAAAGGACTAGCTTCTGTAAAGATCGGGGATTATTGTCCGAGCCTCCTTACTCCCGTAGAAACCGGCCGCCCTTTCCAGTCTCTAATAACAAAGCCGCTCGTGCTCTCTCCCTGCAAGCTTGAAGACTCATCCAAATTTAGTTTGTGCTAACCCATAAGTGGTTTTTTCCATTTATTATTTCTTCGTTTACCCATTTCCTTCATGCTTCTCTTTTTTGTTTTGTGTGATTCTTTGCCTTTATTTGATTCAAGCCAATGAGAATTAGCCATATTTCAGTTTTTCAAAAATTGTTCTGCCCTAATTTTCACTTCTTCCACTATAGGCACTTTTTCACTTCTGAAAACAAGTTGATTTCGGACTAACCCGATTGTCCACCAGTTGAGTGACAGGCATTGCTTTTCTTTTTTTGTCAAATTATTCGATAGGATTGTCATTATTGGTTTGATATCACGGTTTCTATCATTAGAGTCTTGGACCAAAAGTTTAATCTTATTACTTAGATTTTTGTAGCAAAAACTATATTTGCATTCATAGAATAAATGAACTTCATCTTCCTCGTGGTGATTACAGATTGGGCAAGAGGCAGGAATCGCAACTCCCCTCCTAGATAGTCTTGATGCAGTTGGAAGGCCATTTTTGACAGATTTTCCAAAGGAAATTCTTTACCTTAGGTGGGACATCTTGTTTCCAAATCCAATAATTATCATCTGTCTCATTTAGTGAGGATTTGGTGACATAATTATATGCACTTGACGTTTAAAACCACCCATTCTTAGCTGGCTCCCAATATAATCTATCTTCAATTGGCGAGACCGGGAGAGTGATAAGTGAAATTTTATTCACAACCTCAACAGGTAGGACACTGGTTAATCTATCCAACCGCCATTTACCATTTTCTATATATGAATCCACCGTTTCCTCCAAATCAATATTTTGTGGGTGTTCACAGTACTGTGCCATGTTCTGCACAGGTCCCCATCTATCCTTCCAAAACTTGATTGTTCTGCCATTTCCCACCACCCAAATCAAACCATTTTTTAATGTAGGAATTAGCTTTCTTAGCTGTGTCCATTGCCACGACGCACTTCCTTTCGCTTCATAGTTTAGTATGTGATTTGTCTTAACGTATTTATACTGGATAATCCTTACCCAAATATTGTTTGGTTCAGCCACCATTTTCCATAATAATTTTAATTGCAAAGCTTCATTCATCTGTTTCGATTTTCTTAGACCTACTCCCCCCGCATACTTTGGCTTGCAAATTCTATCCCAACTAATGAGTGGCTTAAAGTTGGAGTCTTTGTTCTAGAACAAAGATCTATTCATTTTGTCCAAGTTCTGATGCATTTTTGGTGGAAGCATGAAGCTCTGCATCATGTATAAGGGTTTTGATGCTAAATTTGCATTAATCAGTTTTGTCCGTCCCTGTTGTGACAGAGAATCTGCTCTCCATTTTGATAGTTGGTTCATGGTATTTGACAATATATCCTCAAATGTGTTTTCGTTTACTTTACCATTAGTGATCGGAGACCCTAAGTATTTATCAAGTTTTACTTGGCTTGAAATGCTACGGCAATCTTCAATATCCGAGATACGTGACCTAGGAATATCCGATGTACACTGAAAAGCCGATATTTGATAGTTAACTTTCTGTCCCGATATTTGGCAATAACGATCTACTATATTTTTAACTTTTTCACACGTAGACATGTTTCCTTTTGAGAAGATAATAATATCGTCTGCAAATGCCAAAAAAGGAATTCTTGGCCCATTACGACCGAATGGAAAGCCGATTCCACTGCTAGGCAGGAGGGATTTCGTGGTCAGTTTTCTTGCAAGCACCTCGGCCCCCAGAATAAACAGAAATGGCGATAACGGATCACCTTGTCTAAGGCCACGGGTAGGTAAGAACACTTCTGTAGGGCCACTTTTGACTAGTACCGAGAAGGAAACAGTCGTTACACATTCCATAATCAAATTGATAACTTTATCATGGAATCCAAATTTTCTGAGTACCAACTCAGTGAATGCCCAATCAACTCGATCATACGCCTTTTCCATGTCCAATTTGATTGCTAACCAATCATTGGTGTCCTTTCTAGTTTTAAAAGAATGGAAAATTTCATGAGCAATTAAAATGTTGTCCTGGATCGCCCTATCAGACCCAAACGCCCCTTGTAGGGGGTGAATCAGTTTACGCATTACTGATTTTAGTCTATCCGTTAATATTTTCGAAATAATTTTATAAATGGTTGAGCAGAGACTTATAGGTCTATAGTCTGACGTTTTAGTAGGGTTATTATTTTTAGGAAGAAGTGAGATAAACGTATGATTAATTTGCATAAGAATCTTCCCAGAGTGAAAGAAGGCCTTCACAGCACGTGTAACATCAACCCCAACAATATCCCAGAATTCTTTATAAAATTCAGCTGTGATACCATCCGGGTAAGGAGATTTGTTTAGCCCCAAACTGAAAACTGTCGTTTTAACCTCACAATTTGTCGGTGGAGCAATTAATCTGAAATTTTCTTCTTCTGTGATAGAAGGAGCTGAGTAATATCCTGCGTATACTCTTCAAGATAGTTATTATTAGTCGAAACTTTGGTGAAACGCTTCACAAAATCATTTTTTATGATAAAATAGGCACTTGGGGTGGGTAGATAATGTTTCTATCGTTGATTGTATAAGCCATTTGCTCCCAGGTATTGCAAACATGTTTCTATCGTTGATTATATAAAGCCACTCGATCGATTGTATAAAGCCATTTGCTGTCATAGTAAGTTCCATTAAACTTTATTTTATTTTATTTTTTGGTCATGGTTAGGTTGTTGTTTGCCTTGCTATTTGCCTTGTTGTCCACAAATTTTTTTGTTCCCAAAAATCTATAAATATCAGTCCTATTAACTAAAAAATGAATGAATTTTCCAATGTATGGGGGACGCCTGGGAAAGTGTTCGATGAAATGTCTTAAATGAAGCAAATTTCAAATGTATGGGGGACGCCCGTGAAAGTGTTCAATGAAATGTCTTAAATGAAGCAAAATATAAAATTAAGCAAATTTAAAGTCGCATAAATAATTAGTTTGTTGTCAGCAACTCCGACGTCAGCAACTTCGGTGTCAGCAACTCCGACATCAGCAACTTCGGTGTCAACATTCCCAACATTAGCATCCCCGGTGTTGGTGTTAGCATCCTCAATATCGACGTTAACATCCCCGACGTCGACGTTAACATCCCCGACGTCTGCGTCAGCATCGTCGACGTCCCCGACATCGGCGTCAACATCCCCGACGTCGACGTCAACATCCCCACTGTTAGTGTCAGCATCCCCGATGTCGACGTCAGCATCCCCGGTGTTGGTGTCAACATCCCTGATGTCCGAGTCAGCCTCCCCAAAGTCGGCGTCAGCATTCCCGACGTCAACATCCTCAGTGTTGGTGTCGGCGTCAGCATCCCCGACGTTAGCGTCAGCATCCCCGACGTTGGCATAAGCATTCTTGACGTAAGCATCCCCGGTGTTAGTGTCAGCATCCCCGATGTCGGCGTCAAAATCGTCGGCGTCCCCGACATCGGCGTCAGCATCAGTGTTCCTGACGTCGGCATCCCCGACGTCGGCATCAGCATTCCAGACGTCAGCATCCCCCGGTGTTGGTAAAAAGTGTTGATGCGAAAAAAAAGGTGTTGATGAGAAAAACAAAACTGCTGACACATGGAGGGGGGACACATGGGTGGCACAGGGGCACATGCAGGGGCAAAGGGGACAGGGGAAGGGGGCACAAGTGTTGGTGTCAGCATCCCCGACGTCGGTGTCAGCATCCTCGACATCGGTGTCAGCATCTCCGACGTCGGTGTCAGCATCACCGGTGTTAGTAAAAAGTGCTGACGTGAAAAAAGTGTTGACGAGAAAAAAGTGCTGACACGAAAAAAAAGGCTGAAACAGGAGGGGGCACAGGGGCAGATGCAGGGGCAAAGGGAGCAGGGGAAGGGAGGTGGACTTTTCGTTAATATGTACATATATTTGGACAAAATGCTAATAAAGGCTGGAAATATGGATGTAGAGTAAACACCTCGGAAAAAAATTGATTGGGTTAAAAGTGCTGCAATAAAACACATAAATTATAGTTTAAATATGAAATTGATAGTAAAAAAATTCTTAGGAATAAAAATTAGAAGAATTTTTTTAAATATATGTGTAGTATAATGAATACTCTTATAAAAATATCAAAAGAAAACAATAAATTTAATTTAAATATGATATTTAATAAGGAACATTTGGTAGGAATTAAAAGTATTGCAAAAAAAAAAATAAACAATGAGGTTTTTCCGTTTTTTATGTTTCCTTTTCCATTCTTTACAACTAAGCTAGACAATACGGAGTATTTATGTTTTCTTAAAGTATTTGTAATATTTTCTTTACCTTAATTTTATTTTTTTTATATAAAAATTACGTTTTTCCGTCGTCCAAGTACCGGCACCCCTACGCCTTGTGGCCGCCACTGATTATGCAGATGCATTCAGGATTATAAATTTATAACCATTGGATTGATATGTTGAAACGTTGATAATTGGCTGCTCTGAGGGCGGTGGGCAATGTTTTCTATGTTTCCCTTCTTTGTCTCACTTGCAAACATCCCCTCCTCAAGTCACACTCGTAGAGCCTGCTAAAGTCTGTTACATGCATATGGCAAGAGAATGTGAATCCTTCATTCAGTTCATTGAGTATGTTATCTGTTCGAATTTAGGGCTTTTTTCTTTTGAGGTGCTACTTAGTTTTTTTCTTGTTTTTTTTTAATACATGTGAATGTTTTTTTTTTTTTTTTGAGTAGATACATGTGAATGCTTGGTCTGCCGTTTCATGTGGAAAATTACATTATTCTAATTCAAGTGGGCATAATGTTACTGGATCTTAAGACCTAAATATCTTGATATCTCTTTAAAGCATAATATTAATTATATAGTTGATTCCACTAAAATATTTAGCATAAGATGAGGGTTAAATACGGGTGATGATATTTTCACCGCTAATTTTTACTATTTCCACCGCTAATCACCGTATAGATATGCGGTGGGTTTAATGACAGTTAACGATCCCACCGCATAGGTATACGGTGGGTCACCGCAATACTATACGGTGGGTCACCGTACACATGCCAAAAACCGTCGTCATAACAGTTCAAAACCGTCGCAATAACACACCGCATAGGTATACAGTGGGTTTAAACCGTCGTTATACAGTCCAAAACCGTCGCCATAACAGTCCAAAACCGTCACCATAACCTACCGCATAGGTATGCAGTGGGTTATGGCGACGGTTTTGGATAACTTCTACAACCCTTTCCAATTGCCAAAAACCCAACGCATGTATACCGTCGCCATAACCCACCGCATAGGTATGCGGTGGGTTCGTATACGGTCAACGGACCCACCGCATGTATATGCGGTGGGTCTGGGAAAAAGTGGATTAAGACCACCATATACCTATGCGGTGATTAGCGGTGGAAATAGTAAAAATTAGCGGTGGAGATATCGTTTCCGGTTAAATACATATAGTCAATTGATCAGAACAAGTAAAGTACGTAGTAGTAATGTCTTAATTTTTTTTTAAAGGTAAATATATTAATGTAAAAAAAATATTTACAAAAAGGGCAGTTGTGACCATCGGCTACACCGAGTACAGACTCGTGAAAACTGTAATATGAGTAAGGGCCACATCCATTGTTATTAGAATTTCGATCCAGATCTTTAAAATCTTAAGATCTTACGATCCTACTTAGGAGCCCGATCCGGATCTATGCATAGAATCTTTTTTGCGTAGGATCTATTATAGAATCTTTAGAATATTAAGGATCTATCGAATCTTACGATCCTACGCGGTCCTAAAGATCCTATTTTTTTTATCAACAATATATATTTTTTAAACATTTATTTTGTTTCCTTGGTTGATTTTAGGGTATTTAAATGTACACATTCATGTATGAAATGTGAAAAATGGCTTAGAGACAATTGTTTTCGAGTCTTTTAATCAATATAAGAATGTCTAAGGTCCTAAGGGTAGCTTTTTATGTATTGAAACCAAAATATATTGTGTAACTAACATTTACCCCGTCATTCTAGAACTTTAAATTTAGGCACTTTGTTACATATATTTTTTATTTTTTATTTAATTATATTTTGAGGATCTTACGATCCCCTAATTGGATCTTACGATCCGATCAACAAACTCTGTTGTAATTCGATCCTAGAATCCCAATCCTAATAACATTGGTCACATCCTAGGAAACCATTATGGTGTTAAAGGACGAAGTCTATGTGCGGATCCTATCTCTTCAAGCCAAAGCTATCAGAAGTCGGACATGCACCTCTTAAGTAGCATGTTGTAGCAACCCATTCGGTTCGGCCATCAAAGAGTTACAACGTCATACCACTCAGAGCACCCAAATACCAATCAAAACAGCCAACATAAATAGAGTTGCAAAATTACAGCAATATGTGAATCTATCAGGCAACAAGAACAAAAGGTTACCTATAGTCTCATTAAACTCTGAGGCTTACTCTGACAAACTAAATTGTTGGTCGGCGTCTTCCTTCCTTTGCACAACTAAAACAAAAGGTTGACATGTTGTGCTTGCCACGCTATTAGCTTAGATCCTCCGTTGTATTCCCGTCCTGGATGAGGCCATCTTGTAACAGAGGAGTAGAACTGAAATGGAGGGAAAAGCTTTGACTGGGGACCTTATAGGCATGGATTTTTACAAGGTGTATGATCTCTTCAGAGCTCCATGCTTTATCCTCGAACACTTTATCATACCTTGCTTTCCAGATGAAGTATATATAGCTTTTTGTCTTAAACTGCCAGCTTCTTCCTCTCGCCTCCTTTTTCCACCATTTGAGAGCCCCTTGGACAGAAGACATTCCTCTCCATAAGCCTAGCCATCTCTTGACATGCAACCGAATATAGGAAGAGAAATCACATGCAAATAATAAATGTTCATGAGACTCAATGGCCTAATTACATAGATTACAGTCAAGTTGATTTCCTTCGATTTTATAAGATCCTTTGTGGCAAGCCTTCTTTTTGCAGCTAGCCTGAGGATGAATAAGTGTTTTGGGTCAATAACACTGTCCCATACCACTGATTCATAGGGTTGATATAGTTTAATGTAGAGCAAAATCAAATAGAATGTAATTTGGTTAGAACTTGCTAATATAGTTTTTAAAAACATTTTAAAAAATCTTAAATTTAGTTTGCTTTTGAAATATTGCCTGATATAGTTCTCGACTGATATAATTTTTATATATATAAAGGAAGAAATTCGATTATCTAGACAAATCTAGAGAAACCGAGAGACCGGACAAGCCGGTAGATTGACTAACCATCATGTATAACCAAAAGCAAAAAAACAGAAGCAGATGATAGAAAGAAAATAACAAGAAGCAAATGACAAAAATGGAAAAAGCAGAAATAAAGCACATGTCATCCTACACTGTAAACTACAAGCTAGCAAAACCAAAACCAACCAGCCGAATGAAGGACACTCACATAAAACTCTAGAGATCACAAGGGAATCACTAGCAGACACCACAACTTGGACTCCAAATAAAATCAAAAGGTGACTATCGCATTTCCACGACGTCAATAAGCTTGGCAAATTAGCCACCATTCATATGAAACTTATACCACAACAAGAAAGGCAAAGTACACTAACCCGTAGACCAAAACTCTAACCATACCATTGCTAAAACAAATCCCGAAAACCCATCTCACATCCTCAAGGACGATAAAAAGATCGTAATAAGCTACCATAAGGGTAAGCCAAAATAGAGCCGTATAAGACGTGACATGGAATAAAGAAACAACAATAATAAATAGGCAAAGAGGCCGAAAAGGGGCTAGTAAATGAACCCACAAGGCTCACAAACCAATTTTAGAGATCTTTTATTTTCCGTTTTTTACTTTTTTTTTTGTCTTTCCACCATCAGAAAAACAACAAACTGTTGTACAAAAGAGCTCCAAAGCCTCTCCTCTGGGAGCCCACATCTCCTTCGGGAGCCCTACCCCAGCTTCGGCCGCCCTACCTCGGCTTCCCGTCCGGCCTCTATCTGGCTCGTTAACCGGTGTAGAAACCCCTCTTTGGAGACTAAATAACCACCTCCTCGAAGGATGAAAACCACATCTTTGGAGGTCAAAATCTGCCTCATCGACCGTCCTAGTTCGAGTCTTGCACCCCTCTTGGCCTCTCACTACGGCGTTGTCGTACTCGGACCTCCCTTCACACACATCTCTGAATCTCATTTCTTTCATATTCAACGTCGCTATGGACGGCTCCGACACCCTCTTCCTCAGATTGTCCTTTTGTCTTGGGGCTTTTACTGTTGTGGCGACGGTGTTCGCAAATTGAGGGTCGCTCTTGCCATCTAGACTCTCCTTACCCTCGGCTTTGGTTCTAGGATATTGAAATTCTATCCCACTCTTCTTGGGCTCTTCATCACCGTATTCGATCCCTACACCGAGTTGGTTTGGTCGACCAGTCTCTGCTGCTTCTTTGCTAGTCGAGGTCTACAATGCCGGTCGCAATTGGATTCTCCTCCATCGGTTCTCGGTGCTTCTGGATATCTCGGTCCCATCCGGCTTTCTGCTCGTAGTCGTTGCCGGTGGTATGGTCCTGGCTTGGTACCGCTGTCATCCTTTCTCGCCCACTTTCTCCCCCCTTCCGGTCGTTGCTTGCCCCCTTCCCTTGTATTGTTGTTGTATTTGTAGCTTCATCTTCAGCCTATGCCCTTGTGGCCCGTTGATGGTGCTTTGAGCCTAAGGCTTTGCCTTGGCCCAAAGCTAGCCCAAATACTTATAAAATATGAACTAAATAAATAAATAAGACATTATAAATATATATATATATATTTATATTTTGTATATTTATATATAATAATCCCTTGCGTGCGAAGTTTGATACCCCTCCTTTTCTAGAGTTGAAATCCCTGTCTTTTTGACCAGTTTTCTGGTGTTTTCTTTGGGTAGCGTATCTCTGTCTTTGGTGTTCATGAGAGCTCTACAACTTGTTTGAGTGATAGGCTAAAAACCTACACCCACAAGTGTATGGGGTTCAGTTGTAGTAATCAAGTGTCGTATCCACAAGGACCGGAGGAATATCGATTGTCAATTTCAAACTAGTTCGACTAAGCCCAAAAGTAACGAACAATTTGAGGGGAAATGTGTGAGTAAAAATAGCAAACACCGGTAGAAATGATGAGAAATATATGTATGGAAGATATTCTAGGGCTAGGGATTCACCAACGATGCATCATCAATAGACCAAAATATATTCTCGCTTGAACGATTTCTAACTCAAAAGTGAAGGTAGACTGTCTAAGGTAATCGCAAAGCTCCTTTCGGAATCGAAGCGAATGTGTCTAAATTGGGTAACGATCTCCTTTCGGTTTCAAGCAACCAATTTAGAACCCTTAAGTGCTTAGAATTCTAAATGAAAATCACATCAATTTCGCCTTTCGGTCTCAATTGATATAACGATCATCTAGAATATCTATAACAATCAATAAATCCTCAAGAAGTTCAATTTCACTTTCGATCCACTAAACTTCGAGTTTAATCCTATGGTTCCAATGGATCAAATAGCCTTTCGGCCTAAAATCACCATCTAAATTCCAATTTAGGGTCTTAGTCTTTCGATTTCAAACCCAAAATCAGTTCTAACCAATTTTCATCGATTACGGCTAGCGCAATAGGATTAAATCACCAAACAAAATCAGAAATCAATCAAACGATACTAAGAACGAGTCTATTTCCGCATCGTCGGGATCACCCCGACCCTAGAACAAGAGATCTAGCCATTCATTGAAAGGTACATGCTTGATTCAATCAAATTCAGTAAGACAAACATAGAACGACGGAGATGGAAACGGAATTTACCGGAATTTGATAAATCGAAAAAGTTTTCTTCCCCCAAAATCTCTAGTCTCCAAAGCTACCAAAAGCTCCCCAACAATGTGTGAATTTTGGTCTTAGAGTCTGCCCCAAAACGTAACTCCCCCTTTGTGTTAAATAAATCCCAACAAATAAAAGAACCAATCGAAATCTGAAAGGTCTGGGCGGATCTGGCACTGTCACGATTCGTGAAGAGTCTGTCATGGGTCGTGACAGCCTGCAGTACGCCACAAAACAGATGAGTTCACTTGTCACGACTCCTGAAGGCCTCCCACGAGTCGTAACAGCTTGCTGTAGCTGAAAATTGCACAAATTCCCTTGTGAAGGCCATCCCGCAAGTCGTGCTACATCGTCTTGAGCTCCTATGAGTGATTCACTTGATATGCTAGCATCTTGTCTCATATTTTTGCTCATCTCTCGACCCCTTTAGCCCGTCTTTGATGGCTTATTTCCACAAGGAAGCGCCTCTAATCACCTCCTTATCCTTTAGCTCTTGAATCGGCTCCAAAACCGCTCAAAAGTACCTGAAATCACAACAAACTAGCGGTAGACACCGATTCCTCGAAATGGGACACAAAGGGCTAAGAAATAGGTAGAATACCCTCGTAAAATGCCTTAAACTCTACACAAGAGTGCCCAAAGACAATGCTAGAATAGACGCTATCATTGAGTTTGCTACGTCTAGATTCGGGACAGGTTGGTTTCGTGGTGGTGTAAAATGGGAGACTCTGTATCCGGGAGATTGGTCCTTGGAGTTTTGTCTTCACTGCCCACAAGAGTTAGAGTCCTGATGTACCACTGATGATGCGTTTGGAATCTCCGATCCTTCGCCTGTGGGCTCAAGATCAAGAACCCCAAACTATTGATGGCCCGATCTTGCAATATTCTTGATATCCTTGATGTTTACAAGTAGTTACAATAAAAGCGTTTGAACTATTGCGAAAGAAACGAAAACAAACAAATAAAAACTAAAGCAATGGCAAAAACAGTAACAACGACGGCAAAAGATAGAGTTTTGGCTTAGATAAATATAATTTTCCAATCTAATTTTATTGAATGATGAGAAGTGTTTAAATAACAAAGCATGCCAATTCTATCTTTGCAAAAGACAGAGTTTTCGGCTTAGATAAATAAATATTAAATCCTAATAATATTCCTAAATAAATCCTAGATAAATATTTCTACTTAGCGGACAAGGAAAATATCTAGAAGAGATAAACTTTCCTTTTCCCTTTTATTCACCTAACTAAGTATTACTAAAATTAAGACATTCCATAAATAGCTCTAACTAACATAGGAGTAACTAAATATGGAAAGAATATAAAAACTAATAATAATAATAATTAAATAATATCTTTTCTTTAATCCATGGTGGTGCCTTTTTCTTTCTCTTGAGGAAGACACTCTTTGCCATCAATTGCCCTCGAATCGATCTTGAGAGCTCGCCTAGATCAAGATCATTGTTTGACCCACAGAAGGCCATATTGATCCGCATCATTCTCCCCTTCTTAGCTTCGATTCATCCTCGAATCGAGTCGTTGATGATCAAAGGGGAAGGAGCAACCACCAAAAAGTAACTTCCTTGACAATCAACTTGAGATGGCGCTAATAGAATTTGAGGCAAAGGAACCTCAAAAACAACACCTGTCATAGGGAACATTGAGCAATCAAGAGGAACAATATCAATAGGCTCAATAACCCTATGAACTTCAGAATTCTCAACATTAGGAACATTCTCAAGAGGTTCAATAGCTAACTCAAGAGAAGTGTTCCCAACGTCCTCATCGTTGTCGTCAGAAGCAACCACATCATCTTGCAGAAAATTACAGCCAGCTTGCAGATCAGATTTGGATGCCTTACCGGAAGAATCTTGCAGCGTGTGACCCACCGTTGGAAAGCTTGTCGAGTCAGCTTCGCCACAAGACTGAGTTGACTCAATTCCGAGGTCGGATTCAACGGGAATCTGCGAGACAAGTTCAGCGCGCTGTGCTGAATCCGTGGCAACGATTTCAACAGAAATCTCCTTAGCGTCTTTCTTGAACTTGGCCATCACTTCCTCCACGGCCTCTTTGCATATAGACATTAATCTGGCATCTTGGTTGGCCCTACGTTGTGCCTCTTCCTCTTCGAACTTCGCCTGTGATCTGGCATAATAGGCATCTAGTTCGGCTTGAATTTCGGCTGTAAGTTTGGCTTGGAGTTGTTGTCGTTTCTCCTCCTTAATTGCGGCTTGACGTTGACGCTCAAGGAGTTGTTGTTGTTGTCGACACCTCTCCTCTTCAATTTCCGCTTGTCGTTGAAGCCAAAGGCGGCGCCTTTGAGCCTCTCGTTGTCGCTCTAAAGCTTGTTGTTGTTGCAAAGCTCGTCTCTGCAACTCTCGGCGTTGTTGTTGTTGTGCAGCACATGGATCGGGATCATCATCCCAATCTCCCCAGATAACGTCAACCATTGAATCAAATCGTAAATAACATCAAGAAAAAAAAACAAGAACTTGCGAAACCTACGGCTCTGGTACCACTTGATGAGTTTGGAATCCCCGATCCTTCGCCTGTGGGCTCAAGATCAAGAACCCCAAACTGCTGATGGCCCGATCTTGCAAAATTCTTGATACCCTTGATGTTTACAAGTAGTTACAATAAAAGGGTTCGAACTATTGCGAATGAAACGAAAACAAACAAATAAAAACTAAAGCAAAGGCAAAAACAGTAACAGCGACGGCAAACACTTGGAAAAATTCAGCAAAGGCACACAGCAGTAGCGACGGCTCCTGGGTTCTGCAGCGACGGATTCTGGGTTCCTTATGGCGACAGAATCTCAGCTTTTCTCTTCTTCCTTGTGTTTGGCTTTGTGTTTGGAATTAGGGTTTAGATCTTGGTTTGGTATCGGATGATTGATGAATGAACAAGAACATAAATTGATTGCGAAGGCTTTTGGATTGGGAGATTGAAGAACCTTTTTAATCCTAAAAAGGGTTCCTCAATATAATTTTCCAATCTAATTTTATTGAATGATGAGAAGTGTTTAAATAACAAAGCATGTCAATTCTATCTTTGCAAAAGATAGAGTTTTGGCTTAGATAAATAAATATTAAATCCTAATAATATTCCTAAATAAATCCTAGATAAATATTTCTACTTAGTGGACAAGGAAAATATCTAGAAGAGATAAACTTTCCTTTTCCATTTTATTCACCTAACTAAGTATTACTAAAATTAAGACATTCCATAAATAGCTCTAACTAACATAGGAGTAACTAAATATGGAAAGAATATAAAAACTAATAATAATAATAATTAAATAATATCTTTTCTTTAATCCATGGTGGTGCCTTTTTCTTTCTCTTGAGGAAGACGCTCTTTGCCATCAATTGCCCTCGAATCGATCTTGAGAGCTTGCCTGGATCAAGATCATTGTTTGACCCACAGAAGGCCATCTTGATCCGCATCAACTGACATGCGGTGCTTCCCTTTGGTGGTGCTTGGTTTCATTCTTTGTTAGCGTCCTCAACTTTACGGTTTTAGTTCTTCTTAGGTTCATTTGTTTCAGAGGGCATGTTACGTGGTGATTGTACTTTTTTTTTTGTATTTTTGATTTTTATTGTATGTTTGACGGTTCACCTATCTGCCGACTTGTCGGTCTCTCAAGTTTCAAGTTTGTTTTAACTCGAATTATTACTAAATAAAAAAACTCGTTGTACAACACAAAGGTACCACAGGTGGGAACCGGTGGTTGGCGTCAGATGATAGCACTAGTGGGAGGCTATTGCGGTAGTGTAGCCCGATAGATTTCGTTGGATGAGGAGAAGAGATGGTGGGAGGCCAAAGGCTTGCTGGTGGAGCTTAGTGTTGGCTGCGGAAAAAAGGCAACCCCGATACGACATGGAAAAACCTTAGCAGTGGCAAACACAACTCAAGAGAGAGCATAAAGTGAGTCAAGATAGGAGGCGGTGGCGAGCCAAGAAAGGTGGCGACGGCAAGCCCCTAGTGATAGCGGTGGCGACCAGCAACGACGGCTATAACGACAAGTAGAGCAGTCAAAATTCTGGTAGAAAAAGGAGGCGATAGAGCCAAGATGGTGATTACAAAGCGACAGAGTTCGGAGAGCCTTGGAGGAGGCGGAATTAAGATGGGGCTCTAACCAGGAAAAACACCCCACAAAAGGCAATGAAAAGCCCAGAGCCAGTGGAGACAACAAACAGATGGAAAGCTTAGGTGAAGACGTGCCATGGATGACAGATCCGGTGGAGAAAAGTTGGGTTAGGGTTTGAAGGAGGTCGGCGGAGAATCGCCCACAAAGAGAGTGAGACCCACTTTTTTTTTGTAATTGTATTCGTTCGGCATATATAATTTGAATCGGTTGATATAATTTTATTTTTCTTCTAAACGTCTTAGAATTTGTTAGCATAATGTTTGAAACGGTTATTCTAATCATGGCCCTCAACGGAAATTTTCACGTGTTAGGTTCATCTTGTTAATAAAAAAAGTGTTAAGGCAACAAAAGTGAACAACACATTCTATGTGTTTTCAATTTTTATTTATTTTTTTGGTTAGGAAAGAATTCAGATAGGATTCCAATTGCATCCTGACGGATGAGGTCGAGAAGATCTGAATCATTGGTAATATCGATGCCCCTGGTAGAGCGGTAAAAGTGTGTAATATTGTCCGCCACTCTATTCCCAATACGGGGCACATGAGAGAAAGATACATCTCTCACATTTTTTAGGAGGAGTTTAATATCAGACATTATCATTTCAGTTTCTCACGAGCAATGTTTACCATACTTTAGGTGATTTATAATTATTAGCGAGTCTCCTTGAATCTAAATTTTATCAAGATGCATTTGGAGGATTTGCAGAACCCCCTACTTAAGTGTCATTGCCTCAGCGCCGATAGGGGATTTTTTCCCCACTGAGCCATGGCCAATGTGGATTGGGTTACCATCCCAATCTCGGATTATAAGCACAATGCTACTATCGCTGTTGGATTACGTAGATCCATCAAAATATAGTTTAAATGTATCCCTAGGTTGTTTCTGCCATCTCTGGTTCTTATTTTTGTGGGATTGTCGGCATGTTTGTACCCTAATTATTAATGGTTGTCTCCTCAATTATCAATTTTTCAAGCAGAGTGCCAATTTTGAACGTGTTTTAGTGTAATTAACTTAACTGTTGCGGAATTGGGTGGGGGTCATTTCTAAATAGGAAATTATTTATGATGTTCCAAGTGGTCTACCAAGTGAAGGCAATTAGCTGTTTGTCCAACTTTAATAGTGTAGTTGACAGGGTGTCTAGAATTGGTTGAATGTTTCTCGATCTAGATAATAGATTGTGAATCTTTTGTTTAGTTGTGGGGTTCAGAATAGATTTTATCGAGTTGAAATAACATTCAAAGAAAAGGTGAGTATCGTCTTCGTCCGATTGGTTGCAAAATTCACATGTCTTAGGAAGTGGAACCCCTTTCTAGTTGAGGCGTACCTTAGTTGGTAGGCCATGGTGGCTTAGTTTCTAGAGGAAATTTTTAATTTTGGTGGGATAGATATATTCAAGATCCATGCGTTCGTGTCACCATTGTGTCAGTGATGGTTTGTTATAAATTTATATGCACTTGCCGTGTTGAACCATCCATTTTTTCAGGCCACCAGTAGAGCGTATCTTCAAAAATATTAGATGGCAGTGGGATATTCATAATTTCCTTCACAATACACTGGGGGTAGATTGTCCAATAGTTTTTCCTCCCACCATTTTATTCACAGAATGTATTCACTCACCATTTCTTCCATATTGAGAGCTATATTTGTGTCAATTCTAGTGTATAAGGGTGTCAAGGAAACCCAATTGCCCTTCTAGAATTTGATTGATTTTCCATTTTCAACTGATCATATAAACCTATATTTAAATTTCTCAATCAGCGGGGTGAGTTTGGACCATTTCCACGATGCACCACCTTTCGGTTTGTATGAAAGAATGTGGGACGTTTTAAGGTATTTGTACTGGATTACAATAACCCAGGGGGTTTGTGGCTCTGCCAATCTTTTCCACATAAGTTTCATTTGTAGGGATTCATTCAGGTTGTGACTTCCGGATCCCTAAACCACCCTTGTTCTTTGATCGACATATGTTATCCCAACTTATTAGAGGTCGATGTTAAGCATCCTTATTCCAAAAGAACATTCAGTTTAATTGGTCCAATTCTTTATGTATCGAGCTCTGAAGCATGAAGTTTTGCATTACGTATAATAGTTTAGAGGCAAGGTTTGATGCAATTAGTATTGCGCACCCTTGTTATAAGAGGACATTCACCCTCCATTTGCTTAATTGGTCCTTAGATTTACAAATTATGTCTCCGAAAGTTTCCTTATTAACCCTCCCGTTTATAATGGGGCAGCCTAAGTATTTCTCATGCATTTTTTCATTTGCAAAACCAAGAGTCCTCTGAATCAATTCCAACCTAGCTAGCTCTTGTTATCCCAGATGTTGTTTGGAAAGCATATTTGTGATAATTGACTTTTTGACTAGACAGTTTAAAGTAATCGTCAACTATTCTTTTTACCGTCTAACATGCTGAAACTGAACCTTTTGTGAAGATGATTATATCATCTGCGAAAGATAGGAACGAGATGCATGGACCATCTTCACCGAAGTTAAATCCTGTAGGATATCCGCTAGTTACTGTGGAATTTGGTAATTTATGTGCTAGTAGCTCCACGCCCAATATAAAGAGAAAAGGTGATAGGGGATCCCCTTGTCTTAATTCCCTTGAGGGGTGAAAAATGTATGTTGATCCATTGTTAACAAGAATGGAAAAGTAGACAGTGGAAATGCACTATAAAATCCACTGCACAAAAGTGGGGTGGAATCTAATTTTTTTCAGAACAGGTTTGGTGAATCGTCAGTCTACTCAATCATAAGCTTTCTCTATGTCTAGCTTTATTGCCAGCCATCCCTCTTTGCCTCTCTATTGTCGGAATGAATGAAATATTTCATGGGCGATAAAGACATTGTCCATGGATCACCTGGACGAATATGAAGGCACCCTGAAGTGGGTGAATTAGTTTTCTAATAACCTTTTTTAGCTTTTTTGTAAGGATTTTTTATATTATCTTATATACCGTTGAACATAAGCTAAGGGGTCTATAGTGTGAAGTCATAGACGGGTTATCACATTTAGTTAGTATAGCTATGAAAGTATGATTTAATTGTCGAAGCAGTTTTTCGGATAGAAAGAAACTCTTAACAGCTCGTATAACTGACACACCGACAATGCTCCAATATTTTTTTTAATAAAATTCAACGGTCATCTTGTCCAGGCCCGAGGATTTATTGTTTCCCAGGGAGAGGATCGTTCGTTTGATTTCATTGTTCGTAGGAATCTGTATTAGCATGTTGTTATCTTCACTTGTAATTCCTTCATTGATTAGTTGGAGATATTCATTAATGAGACATTATGAAATGTGTTCTTGTTTGAAGCGATGTTCAAAGTCTTGCATGATTTCCTTTTTAATGTTCTCATCACCCAAAGTTTGTGTTCCTTCCGTTGTGGTGATTGTTCTAATCATGTGTTTGAGTCCGCTGGTTTTAGATGTCTTGTCTTGGCCCATTAATTCCAGTAGCGTTTTTAAAATGCTAATAATATATCCTTTTTCCTTAGCAAGTTCTTTTCCTTTTGTACAAGGTAACAATCATTTATTTTATTCATTTGGGTTTGTGTTTCCATCAAGCATTCGTCTACCTCATTTAGTTGCATGAAGATGTTCCGATTTTTTTTGTTCCACTCTTTTGACTTTTTTTCCATAAGAAGTTTTGTTTTGTCTATGAGCTGAAACATATTCGAACTCGCGCACGAGGCATGCCAAGTCTGTTTCACAATGTTTTTGAAGTCATTTCGTTGCAGTCAGATGTTTTCAAGCTTGAAAGGTTGGGCATGATGAGAAAGGTTTTTATTTAGATCAATTTATATGGGGCAATAATCGGAGGAAGAGAATGCCCCATTCTTAATGATGATGGATGAGAATTGTTGCAAGATCTGGTGTTGAACCAGGACTCTGTCTAGTTTTTCGTGAATGTTGTTGTCCCCTAAAGGTTTTTTCCTCACGTAAATGGGTTTCCATATGGTGGTATCTCTGCTAATTGACAATCATTTTTTAAGGTGGACAGTCGCCTAAATCTGTTCGTGTTTGCATCAATGCCACCTAGTTTATCCGATCTTCATATCCACCAATTTTATTTAAGTCACCTATTATAATTCAAGGAAGGCTCCGAGAATAATTTATGTGAGGGTTCTCCAAAAGTTGTCTTTTTCCCTAAGATCCGGGGATACATATACACACAAGATTAGAATGGAAAATTTTTCTTTTAGGTTAGAGTACTTGAGACCAATAATCCTAGGAAGATGAATTTCAATAGAAATTATTTGTTGCAGAAGCCTATGAGCTTTCCAAAGAACACCAATACCACCTGATTTTCCGATAACAGTTGACCGAATCGCATTGTCGAAACTAGCTAACCTCCAAGCTTTGTCATTTGGAATTTTATTTGCCTATGTTTCAGCTAAGGCTTGCACCTGAATGAATTCATCCATGCATTTATGTTGATCCAGAAATTTGGTTTTGCTATGCCTCGGCAATTCCAGTATCCCACTTTCTTGTAATATCTTTATGTGTTTGAGGGAAATGGTGTTTCACCCCAAACAGACGATTTGGACAACGAATTATTGGGCAAGGTATGTTGTAATTTTCACCATAGACTTCACTTGTGATTTGAAATATCTTTTGAAAACCAGAGATTATACCATGTATTTTTTTCTTCTTTCTTAGTCCCTGTACTGGAATTCGTTAGAACCTTTGGTGGGAGGATTATGGGAGATTTTTCCCGGAGGTGAGCTATTTCAAGACTAGTTCACCAAAACAAACATATATACATGTAAGAATATGATGAAATTGAATGGTAGGATGATTTAACAAGGAGTCATTACAAACTAAATGAACATGCGAAGTGATTAGG
Source organism: Persicaria maculosa (assembly GCA_963922045.1). Classification (NCBI taxonomy): domain Eukaryota; kingdom Viridiplantae; phylum Streptophyta; class Magnoliopsida; order Caryophyllales; family Polygonaceae; genus Persicaria; species Persicaria maculosa. Next base: position 56,410,955 of record OY998253.1, read on the forward strand.
TTTGTAGATATTGGACAAATGAAAGATATTAGTGTAGCAAAAACATTCTCGAATAGGTATGAATTAAAAAGTGTTGCAGTGTTTTGGACCTTTGGGAGGGATCTGTTTGAATTAGTGGATGATTATAAAAGGTTTGTGAAACCAATTAGCAAATTTCCTAACCCATGCATTGTAGCAACAGATCGTACAAGAGTTTAAAGGATAATTAATAAGAGAGGTGTAGAAAATTAAGTTGAAACTACACACGATGATCCCATAATTAATAAGATAGTGAAGTTAGTTTCGATCAACAAAGTGTAGGGAGGGATGGTTTTGCGGGAAATAATTTATGTCATCCTCGAAGGGGATTAGTGCAATAGAAATTGATATACAAACGATTGTCAATAAAGGTGCACAACTAACGGATTTTAATATCACAAATGCAAGTTGAGATTGAATATCGCATAGATAGCCAGCAAAGAGGCATAAATTAAAGATAAATTAGTTGTCAAAAAGGATCCAAACAATAGGGGTAGCAAGGTTGCAACAAATAATACACAGATGACGAGCAGTTAGATACGAGCCCGTGATAACGGATGTTCATTAATGTCATATATAAAAGCAGTAAATGTGCATTCAACAATATGATACAATATAAGTCGACCATGATATAACAAGAAACGTTATTTAATCAATCCAAATTGATCCAAGGTTTCTTCGATTTCTTGTCCTTTTTTCCCGCATTTTTGTGGTTACGGCCTTCACTGGGAAGAGCACTTCCCTTAGGAATGTGATTCTTTTTATGAGAGTTGGGGCCCTTTCCGAAGTTGGATAGGGATAGAACAATATTCTCAAACCCGCTGTTTTTTTTTTGTCAAGCCTCTTATAGGGCTTCAATATGATACCATTTAACCAGACAATTAGTTTTCAAACTTCAACTCTTTTAAGTTAGTTGTTGAACACTACAAAATGGATAAAGAAAATGAAAAGTGATGCACGAGAAATTTCGATGACTTCGAAAGACGTGGAGAACATGATAAAGGTGTCATTCGATAGTCCGATCACTCGAACTCATATTAAGAGGGTACAAGGCGGTATGCACGCCCTCCTTCTATGACTGCGAGCCATCGTGGCTCAACCTGCGATTCCTCGATGAATGATATTGCTCAAGGCGGGAGTTGAGGCTGCTGATGGAGCCACACGGACTGTGTGGGCTTTGATATTCCTATTTGTCTTTTTCCGACTTATGTTGTCGAATTAATTTTTAATAAATTACTTTTAGGAAATATTGTTAGAAGTTAAAAATAGTATCCCTATTTTTATTAGTTAGGATTTAGATAAGGATTAATTGAGTCGTCGTCATTATCGGATTAGTGTTGACACTCTAGGATTTACTTTTATATATTCAAACGCTCTTTACACCTATTGTATATTTATTAATAAGCAGATTGAGTATAACTCGACATCTTCTTGCTTCGATTTGGATTCAAAAATCAATTAGGTTGCAATTCACTTTTTCGTCAAGTGTTGATTGAGTACGTTCGATCGAAAGTCATTCCACTGTGTTCAATTGACAATTTACGTGCGGCTGCCATGCCAATGTTGACCAGTACAACTTAATTAAGCTGCCAATGTTGACCAGTACAACTTAATTAACGATTTGTTAATTAATTACCAATCCCATACGGTCATCAAAGCCCAGTCTTAGCACAACGCAGGAGCAGTCCGATATGATATCGGTCCTTCAACATGGTCGATTTCAAGCACCGAACAAAAAGTTAAAATTCGAGTGAATTAGATATGCTGAATTTTTCACATATACATAAATTTATTAACAAAATCCTTAGTTTTTAAAAAAAATATTAATTTTCCTTAATTTTTTTACCTATTATTTTATTTTTGTAAAAAATGAAACAGACTTATAAATAAATTTTATTAATTTTTCTTAATATTTTTACCTATATTATTTTATTTTTGTAAAAATAGGACGGACCGGAACGGACTCAGCCCCTTCTCGATCCGTCCCTAATCAGTATTGTGCGGAATCAATACGGAATCCAATTGGACAAGAATCCGACTTCACAGAGATAACATAAAAGGGTAAGATCGAGCCTCTCTTGACCTGATGTCTACCCACCATCTCTTCCGAGCATCGAGCAAGCCGCCACATATCAAAAAGAAAATCGAGGTGTAGAAACAGGAAAAAATGGAATTATAGATCAAGTTGATTTTGGCAGCTTAGAGTGAGCTGGCCTGACTTCATTTGTTTGGCTTATTTGTTTATTAGGATTATTTACTTACCTGCACGCATGTGTTTAACTTCATAATTTCATTCGATCACAAACTTCATAATTTCATTGGCCTACCTTCATCTGATTGGCTTAATATGTTTAATTGTTTATATGATGGAAGTTGAGTTGTACTTTTTAAATAGTTTTGCATTCATAATCTAAGAAGTAAGAATCGAGATTTTTCAAAATCCTTGGAAGAGCGATGTATAAACTAATATTTTAGAAAATTGAAACAAGAGATTTATGTAAAATTAGCATGAAAAATATATATCATCCGATTTTGAGAGTGTGTATAATGCTAAACGATTCGAAATATTCTCCTTTAATTTTTCTCCTTTCAACTCACAATTTTTACCTTTTTATTTTTATTTTTTAAAGTCCCGAACACTAACTTAAAAAATACTTGTATGAAGAAAGCCAAGCGATAAGCTACCATACAAGATCAACCAAAGAGAAAGCTCAACAAGGACCCACCTACCAAATGTACAGTCTGTAAGATCTCAAGATTGATGTAAAGTCCTCTTTCAGGGTTTTTATTCATTGATAAACATGTATATAGGTTACAAAGGCATTGGGCCTTAACGAGCTTTTAGCCCACTATACATGAGGAGACCTATGTAATCTATCAAACCCCCGCAGTCGAAACGGAAGGGGCCGTACAATGAGACTGGAACGAAAATCAATGAATAATTGTCTAGGTAAACCCTTGGTGAATATATCAGCGTACTGATAAGAGGACGGGACGTGTAGAACGCGGACATGTCCAATGGCAACCTTTTCCTTGACGAAGTGGAGATCGAGCTCAATGTGCTTCGTGCGTTGATGCTGGACTGGGTTGCTAGCCAGATAGACGGCGGAGACGTTGTCAGTGTATGGTTTGGTGAGAGGGGGAGGTGGTGGTGGCAGCGGGGGAGAGGCAGGAGCATCGGGAGAGCTCTGGGGAAGAAAGAAGTGAGGGAACGATGACTATGACTCAGACTGAGACACATGAGGTGTAGAAGAGGAGAGGCGAGGAGAAGCAAAGGGGAAGCGAGACTCATCAAATGTGACATGTCGAGACACAATGAGCTTATAGGTCGTGATATCGAGGCAGAGGTAACCGCGATGATCAGACGGATAGCCTAGGAAGACACAAGGAGTGGAACGCGGGTGAAGCTTGTGTGGGGCGGTGGAGGACTGGTTTGGGAAGCACAAACACCCGAAGGTACGAAGGTGATCATACCTAGGCAAAGTGTAATAGAGGGCCTGACCTGGCGAGCGATGTTGAAGGGTGGTAGATGGGAGAATGTTTAGGAGATAACAGGTGTTGGATAAGGCGTGAGGCCAATAGGGAAGGGGAATAGATGCGTGGAAGAGGAGAGAGCGCATCATGTTGGTTATGGTTCTGATGATTCGTTCGGCTTTGCCATTCTGCTGGGAGGTATAGGGGCAAGACAACCGAAAGGAGATCCCATTTGTGGCAAAGAAAGAGTGAAAGTCTTTGTTGTCAAATTCACGACCATTGTCGCATTGGAAATATTTGATGGATATGTGAAACTGTGTTTTGATGTAGGTATGGAATCTGACAAAGACAAGAAACACTTGGGACTTGAAATGCAACGGGAAGACCCATAAGTACTGAGTGTAATCATCAAGAAACAAGAGGTAGTACTTGTGACCCTCCTTGCTAGGCACAGGAGAGGTCCAAATGTCACTATGAATGATATCAAATGGAGCTAGGGTAGAGGTCAAAGACCGTTGGAACGGCAATCTGGCATGTTTGTCTAGTTGGCAGGAAGAGCATAAACCAGAGCGTGGGTCTTTAGTACATGTGACAAGACTTTGGGAACGGAGGACATCTAGAATGGCAGCACTGGGATTGCCCAGGCGTGCATGCCACAGGCTGGACGACGAAGCCGAGAGGGCGACCGGACACGACTGACTGGACGCAGGAGGTGGTGTGACAGGGTAGAGCTCCCCGGTGTTGTTACATCTCATGCGAGTAACCCCCGTAGTAAGATCGTTCACAGAGAAACCATAGGGATCAAACGCAAGGGAAACATTGTTGTCTGTAGTGAACCGACGGACAGAGATAAGGTTTTTGACAATCTTTGGGGAAACGAGGACATCGTTGAGGTGTAGTGGGTGGGTTGGGGTCTGTAATTTGGCGTGGCCAATCCCCAAAGTAGCAAGGTGACCACCATTTCCCACGATAATAGAGTGTGCAGGGCCCTTACAAGAAATAGATGAGAGGTTACCTGAGGAGTTCGTCATGTGGGAGGTGGCACCAGTGTCCATGTACCAAGAAGAGTCTGAAGACGTCGGCTGCATAGAGGAGAAGGCGTGATGCCCAGCCGGCGGAACATAGCCTTGATCAGACAATGTCAGATAGGCATGAGGACCGGCATGTCTCAAGGCAGGGGAGCCGGAGTGTAGCCAATGAGGGTTGAAGCCAGGCACCGGGGACCATCGAAGGGCGGTGGTCGAAGGAGGAGGGCGACGAGTGATGCGGCGGCAGTCGCCGCGGTCGCAGCAGGTGAGGTCAGACATTTTTTTTGGGAGAAAGAAACGAACTGGGGGAGGATCTCAACAGGCAGGGCTGCAGGGATGTAGGCGACGGTGGCTGCGAGCGAGGACGAAGGAGGGCGAGAGCGAGAGGGAGAAGAGGCTTGGATCTGGCGATTGAGGAAGGCCGGATCTGGGACACCGCGATGGGATGAAGCGGCGGCGGGAGCGAGATAAGCAGAGGAAGGGGATGGTCGGCGGGAGGGGCGCAGGCGACGGGATCTGGTGCTGAGGCGGCAGCGAGGCTGATGGCGAGGAAGAAGGACGGAGGAAGAGGATAACCTGGTGATGTTGACCTGTAGCGGCGAAATTAGGCCGGCGTCGGTAAGAGGAGAAGTGAGACGGGATGATCAAATTAGGGTTCTGTGAGGAAGAAAAGGCTCTGATACCATGTAAGATCCCAAGATTGATGTAAAGTCCTCCTTGAGGGTTTCCATTCATTGATAAACATATATATATAGGTTACAAAGGTATTTGACCTTAACGGGCTTTTAGCCCACTATACATGAGGAGACCTATGTAATCTATCACAGTCGAATTTGATTCTTTGGCCTCTTGGTATAAATATACAAGAAATCACTTGGATCTCTCTGTTTTTTTTTTTTTTTTTTTTGGCAAGAGGTCATTCGTAGAGAGTTGAATGTATACATAAATGTCTATTTGATGATTAGCGACGGTGTTCACTTACATGTGCTAGAAGTCTAGTATATAAATCCAATGAGGTTTTATACTAGAAACCACTTGGCAATGTATAGAGTAGAGTACAAACTTATAATATTCAAACTTTTAATTTGAGATTTTTTTTATCTCTTTACATCTCATCACACCATTGTGAGTGAAACTAGGATTGTCTCATAGTTGAATGTTGGATATGGATCTAACTTCTCATTCATCTCATTCTCTTTTTACCTAACACATACTCCATCCGTTAATTAAAACATGTCGTTTTAGAATGTAAATCTTGTTAAGAAAAACTCAACATTTTATGTATTTTGTCATCCACTCTACAAAATTACCCTTGTAATGATTAGATAAGTGTTAGTCGTAATTTTCAAGAAAGTGAAAAGTAGAGTAATAATTAGGGGTATAAGTGTATTTGTTTTGTTTTCTTAAAAAGTGTGCATATTTCTAAAATATAAAATTTTAATTAACGAATGGAGTAATTATACCCCTAATTATTACTAACTATGAGGTCATAATACAGATTACTAACTATAAGGTCATATATAAGTGGGCACATGTACTAAGAGCATGTACACCCCTGTACATTTGGGGTGTATTAAGCCCAAAAGTAATTAAATAAAAAGGTAAATATTCAAGTACACTTAAAAACTGTTCTTATTTAAGAACAAATTGGAGTACAACAAACCCACTTGGTAGGAAGGTTTCATTTATATCAAATCAATTTTTTAAATGTTTAAAAATATTAAAATAAATAAATAAAATTATATTTGAATAAACAATATTTTTACCTTTTCATAGAAACCCATTTTGACTATATTTAAGTAAAAGCAAAAAATAGTATAATTAAATAATATTTAAATAAAAATCATATCATAATCTAAAAGAATTTTAAATATTAATTTAATAAACAAATAAAATTATAATTTCATATAATAGGAGTATAAGATTAAAATAAATGATTAAATAATTAGTATACAATTCGAGGGTGGAGTACACGGATGTGTGTGAAATTTATAAAATAGTTGAAGGAGTCTTCTTATGCTGATGTGGCGGGGAAAAAGTGAGTGAAGTACAGAGAGAAGTGTACACGGATGTACATGGCCTAAAAGTCTCACAAAAAAAGTCCAATGATGTTCTCTTATAAAACCGACCATTTCAATTCATTGATTCATATACTAAGTTTTTATTGTTGTTATTTTGTATTTTAACATCTCAACATAATTGGATAAGCAAACTTCTAGAATTGTGGATGCTCCAAAATTTCATATACAAAATTTTAATTTCATAGGTCTATAAAAAAATGAGCGATTCGACATTCTATGATTTTCCCCTTTTATAGTGGAAAGAGATTTGATATACCAAATGTATTTGAGTGTATCAAGATCCCACAAACCAATATTGTTCACGTTAGAAACCTAACAAAATACATGAACACGAAAAAACGAGAAGGTAGAGAAAAAAAAGGTCAATAATCGGAACACCTTACAGATTATTGATCCCTTTGTTTGAGAAAATTAGTTGTAGAGTATATAAATTTAACATTAATTTTACTGACAAAATTAATCACCAACAAAAATAATTGCTGGAAAAAAAAAATCTTACCAATTTGATTATTTTTTTTGGGTTCAAAGGAGGGCTAAAGCCCATTAAAATTTGTTGCAGAAGATAGTTTGGCTCCCCCACAACAAGAAAGGAGACTACAAGATTACGAATATGAGTCGAAACATTATGAAATTGAACTAAAGGTTCAGCTATGCTGAGGGCCATATTGGCGAGGGCATTAGCGGCCTTGTTAGCTTGATGACGAACATGAGTGATCTTGATCTCCCACGTTCAATGAGATGGAAGTTGCTAAAGGCTTCAACCCCCTCCTCTGTTAGCAGCTTGCAGGTGGTCGCACTATCTGACTCCAAAATCAGCTTGGCAACACCCATATCTCTTGCAATTTTAAGGCCGTGGAAAACCGTCCATGATTCCACCATATCTGAAGAGCAGCATCCGTATTTGAAGGCAAATGTACCCTGGAAAGTGCCATCGGAGGCACGAAATAGGCCACCTTCTCCTGTCAACCCTAATTTACCTTTTGAAACTCCATCCACGTTTAGTTTGATCCATCCTGGTTCCAACGGCATCCATGACGTTGGGGAGCTGCTGTTATTCGATATGGAGGGCGTCGATCTCTTCGACTTCTCTTGGACATGAAAGAAGGTAGAGACTTGCATCCACACCCTATAGACCATACCTTGTAACCCGTCAGTTCCGTTAAAAATCAACTCGTTCCTTGCTTTCCAAGTTCCCCATAGCATTGAAGCAAAAATCGAGCTCCATCTGTCTCGTTTACTAATGTTTGAGAAGATCCACTCTTGTATGTTTTGATTGGAGAAGAAATTAGGAGGGATGGTGTTACCCCCTAAACGTTCCCAAACCTGTCGGACTAGACAACAATCACGCGGCAAGTGCAGCTCCGTCTCCTTTAAACTGCATCGAGGGCAGACCGAGTGGTTGGACAAGTGTCGTCTCACTCTATTAGCATTGCACAAAATCGCATCATGTGCAGCTAGATAGATGAAAGTCCGGGCTCATTGCTGCACTAGCACCTCCCATATCTGTGACCACTTTTGCGAAGGACTGATTTCCCTGTCTCATCTCAGAAAAACGAAAAGTCGAGGCTATGGAGAAATTACCATTCTTAATATGCCCCCAATATAAACGGTCTGCTGCCTCCGGGCGATTAGTAATCTTAACTGATTGTAACTTGCATTTCACTTCCTCCAGTAGATAGTTCGATATGGCATCCCAACGCCAGTCCTGACCATTCCACATCTCAACTACTGTCACCCCCACCAGCTCATCAAGGACGTTTTGGGTAGCTATGACAGCAAACGGCTGCTCCTGTAGGCTGTAGCCACGGATGAATCAAGAACAACGTGCGATGACCATTCCCATATCAGTCCTTAGCCCTAGGGTTAAACACTTAGCACCATGCACAATTCCTTTCCAAAGATTGGACGAATTGTCTCTAGTTGCAAACATATCGACATCGACTCGATTATTGCAATACTTCCCCCTTATGAGGCGACTCCATAAGGAAGAAGGGTTTTGAACCATCCCCCATCCAAGTTTAGCAAGCATAACTTGATTGGACTCCCTCATTGAACGGATCCCTAGCCCACCCTCGGCCATAAGAGCACTTATTATGTCTTTCTTCAGCAGATGAATGCGATTGTGGTCCGACGCTCAAGGTAGTCCCTGATCACTCTTCCCTGATCAACATTGGCTTTTCCAAATAACACAAGATCGTCGGCAAAGAAGAGATGAGACAACTGAACGCCTCCAACTGTGATTGGCTTCCATAGCCTGTTAGTCACCGTATCTTGGATGAGATGCGATAAGAATTCCATGCATAAGACGAACAAATAGGGTGAAAGTGGGTCACCTTGGCGTATTTCCCGTGTCGGTGTAAAACCACCCGCTTTCCCACCATTCCACAACACCTCCGTCCTTCCCCTATTCTGGCATTGCATTATCACTTCTATCAATCTTAGGGGCAGTTGTTCAAAATCCTCTCAAGAAAGCGCCAATAGATATGATCATAAGCCTTTTCTAAATCGACTTTGATTATCATCCATGTCCTCCGTCTCTGCTCGGCCATGGAGTGCAAAACTTCTTGTACCACTACAATGTTATCGATGATTTAGCGCCCCAACGCCCCGGTATAAAACTCGATTGCACTGGAGACACCAATATAGGTAGAATTGGTTTAAGCCGCTGTACAATTATTCCGTGGCAAGGTTAAAGATCACATTCAATAAGGGGATTGGACGGAGCTGTTTTGGAGTTGACGGACTTGCTACTTTTGGAATCAGAACCATGAGTGCATCACTCATTTTGTCCGCCAGCTGACCACCATTGAGGAGGTTTAAAACAGTCTCCGTGACTTGAGGACCAACTACCTCCCAATTCCTCTGATAAAAGATGGTTGGGAAGCCATCCGGCCCCGACGCCTTGTATGCCCCCATAAGCTTCAATGCAGGGCAGACCTTTGAGCTGCTGAAAGGCACTTCAAGCCTCATAATCATTCCCTCATCAAGACTAGGGAAGGTGTGGGTGCTATCTATTTGAACCGAGTCATGTGGGTAAGCTTCCTTAGTATAGAGTGCACTAAAAAAGTCTACAATTAGCTTCTAGAGAGTATCTTTATCCTCAACCAGTTCACCAGCCTCATTTTCCAAAACAGAGATTTTGTTTGCCCGCCTTCTTATAATGGTCGAAAGATTATAGAACTTCGTGTTTCTATCCCCATCCAGTAGGAAGCTAGCGCACGTCTTTTGAAACCATAAATATTGTTTTTGTTTTAACACTTCTTCCAGCTCATGGCATAGTCTTTCCTCCAACTGAAGATAGTACCTGGTAACCCGTTCTGCCAATTTCCGCCAAGTTCCCTCAATCCTCCTTTTAATCTCTCTTTTTCTTCTGAAAATATTCCCGAACAGTTTCTTATTCCATACGACCAGATCAGCAGTAAAGGTACTTAAAGCTTCACAGGAGGGCGTGTGCTTCAACCACTTGGAATCCAAAAAATCATTGAAGTTGTCATGAAGGAGCCAAGCCGATTGGAATCGAAATGATCTGTTCTATTGTTCCGCAAGCGTTGAGGATTCAAGCTCTAACATAATTGGCGCATGATCGGAATAGGCTGCCACTAGGTGCTTTACCGGTGCCTCAGGGAAACGGAGCCGCCAGTCTAGGCAGCATAGAGCCCGATCAAGTCGAACCATGACCTTATTCTCCTCTTGTCTCCCACGCCACCACGTGTAAGGGCTACCGAAGAAGCCCAGATCGATTAGTTGCATCGAATCCACCCATTCGTTGAATGCCCGGACTTATCTGTTCGACCCCACTAAGGATCGAGGTGATTTTTCATCTGGCTGCAAGGTGGTATTAAAGTCTCCCGCCAATACCCACGGCCGAGTATTATTACTAGCAAAGTCCATCAAGCTTCTCCATAGATCAAGTCTCCTGTTGTGAGTTGGAGCTGCATAAATCGCAGAGAGTACCCAAGGCTCTTCTCCCCTTCTGAAAACTTCCACTTTAATGTGCTGCGGATTCTTCATGATAGGGACAACAGTCACCTCCGCAGATCTCTACAACACCCAAATTCCTTCCGAAAAACCCACAGCTTCCATTCGTTTGGACTCATCAAACCCGATTCTCTTACAAATTCTATCCACAGCCTCCCCACTAATCCGTGGCTCCACAAAAACAAGGACTTGAGGATCATGATCTCTTATAATTTCCCGTAGCGCTCTAAGGAAAGCGTTTCTCCCTACGCCACTCGTGTTCCAAGCGAGAATTTTTAACTTATTCATGGTCAACAAAGGGTGATGAAGAGCGTCAAAAACAGGATCACAAGACATCTGCATAACCTTTGCAAAAGCGTAGGCAGCTTCATCCAAACGTCTGATCACTTCAGTTAGATCCCGGGGCAGATAATCCCGACATAGTATTGACTGCGTTGCAGTCTCCATTGGTAGGGCATCCAGTCGCACCCGAGTTGCAATTGGGGCAAAGAACACCAAGAACGGTCCGGTCCGGCGGTTTGACATTTAGAAACTCGCCCGTTCGTGGATCGGGATTCTCACCACTCTCGGATCTTGATCCATCAGGGATAGTGGGTTGTGTAACGGGTAGTATGTGGCTTGGTTGATCTTCGGAGCTGGCTTGTGTGTGGATAGATGGGGCTTAGGTGAAGTTCTTCTGGGTCACTGGTGTAGTATCTTGGTTATGGAGATTGATGGCTTGTCGAGTGGAGTTTGTAGTGCTTCGGAGTGGGAATTGAGGGTCGCAGATGATGGACTTAGAGGATAATGGGTGGGTTACAGCCGCTGACTTCACAAGCATGGGGATCTCCTCAACCAGTGTTGACAATGGTGCCGAGAACTTCGCGTGCTTCCCCTTTTTCTTGATCAAGGAAGATTTCTTGGCGGCTAAGTAAGAGGTCTTGGTAGGCTTACGGTTATCTGATATGCCAATACTCGTCTTAGGATGTAGATTCTCCTTCCCTAAAGTCAAGGCTGAGTTGGTTTTGGAAATGATATCTTTCTCCCCGATTTTATCTATTTGATTATTATCCATCTTTTCCTAGTAAAATGTTATCTTCCCTAACCTCCTCCATGGGTTCCTGATTCTCCTCCAGATTTGCAAGCACACCAAATCTCAACGGATTCGCAATCCCCCTAATTTTGCTGCTTACAGTGCTTCGGTTAACCGAGTCCTCCGTCCTCAGAGCACCCTCTCTCTTTTCGGTGGCCTGTGGAGTCCTCTCTTTCGCCTCCTCTGCTGAACCTCCATGGGCTTTATGAGCTGCATGTGCAGCAACAGCTCGTGTCCCTTGTCTTCGATTAAGAGGTTTTTTGGCTTGCATCCAACTCTCGTAGTTATCTTCCGTGACACCTAGTTTAGGTTGTGTGTTAGTCACCCCACCTTCTGTCTGACCTCCACAACCCTCCATATTGTTCCCTACTTTACCGCATTTGAAACACACCATTCGCATCCCTCACTGGATTGGCCAAACCATGCCATCTAGGCGGAATTTTGATAGCAGAGGCTTGGTTAGGTCGACCTCCACAGTAAGTCGAGCAAACTGGCCTCGTACGGCTGAGGCTGTGGTGTTGTCAATCCTGAGTACCTTCCCTATCCATTGCCCTATCCTTCCGAGCAAACGTCTGTCGAAGTATTCGATGTGGAGGCAGGGAATCCTAACCCAGACTGTCAGCTTCGAGATTTTCTCTGTGTTCGCATCAAACCTTGGGACACACTTCCTGATCATTAAGTAGTTATCATCGATCATCCACGGGCCCTCCATGAGAACGTGGTCATAGCCGGCTTGATTCAAGAAATGAGCAAAGAAATAGTCATTTCCCAAGTCAATTAAAGAGAACTGGGCACTAAGGGCCCATTTCTGAGATAACCTCCTATGGAGTTGCATATGGCTTGGCCCTTTATCGAACATCTTAATGATCAATGTATTCCTCCATGTTCCCCAAAGCTCTTCCCTTTCTTTCTTATTTAATGTGATCGTCGAACAAAGTGGGTCGTCGACCTCCGGCGGCACATCATCCTCTGCTATAAAGTCAGCCTCAGTTTCCTCCTGCCAATTAGGAGTCACATTAACTGCATAGCTAGCGCTCGCACCCTGAACCAATTTGTCCTTGTAGTTCATAGAGCCCTCCTTCTGTGCATCCTTCGCCTCTTGAGAACCCGGTGGCACTGTACGAGCCTCAACACATGGTGGATTCTTAGTGACATCCTCCCCCGAGGTGTTGCTGGCATGGGGGCTTAGTGACTTAGCGGGAATATGATCCTGGTGGGGAATTGTAATTCGATTGCGCTCTTTCTCTTTTTCCTTCTCTTTCGGCATTTCTCACCTTACTGTTTTTTTAACAATATTGCTGCAACTTGACTATTGACATTACTTACCCTTGAAACCACTAACACTTGACAATTGACACTTAATAGTTAACACTTGACAATTGATACTTTAAACAATTTTTGATTTAAAAAAAAGCTCACCAATCTTCTTCCCAACAATATTGTTCTCACTTGACTACTGACACTGCTTACACTTAACAGTGTTGTGCTGACATTAATGTGTTATTTTACTTGGATTATGGTTGATACGTTTGGGATACCCGATCCTTCGCCTGTGGGCTTCAGATCAAGAACCACGCCGTATATTTGCTCCGATCTTGCAATGCTCTTTGATATCTCCTGATTTGGAACAATTGAAACAAGTGATTAGAATTCTGATTTAGCGACAGAATTATACTTAGAAAATTCAGCAACTTGAAAACAGAGAAATAGCGACAGAAAGAGAGAAGGCAAGGGACTGGTGTGCGCAGAGCTCGGGAGTGCCTGGGCTGGTCTTCGGCACACAGGACTGAGGTCCTCAGGGTGTGCGGAAGGGGACACGGGTGAGAGAGCGCTCGCTGGCAGCGAAGGAGCCCGCGAGAGAGAACGCCTGGGAGCTCGGACGCGCGCGAGCGAGAGCGAGAGCGAGTGCTGGGATGTCCGGACGCCTGCGCCTGCGAAGCTGGGCGCCTGCGCTCGCTGGGAGCGGATGTGCTCGCGAGTGGCGCCAAGTGCTCGGCCTCCTTCTCTTGCGACAGTTCTGATTTGGGGTTTGGTCCTAGGGTTTGCCGAGTTGATTCAAGGTGATGGTGATGATTTGGTGTTGGCCGAAAATATTAAAAACACAAGAGCAAGATAGCTTTTGGGATTGATAATCGAAGAACCCTTGATCCGTTAAGGGTTTCTTCAATTCTATTTCAATCTAATTAAATTCAAAGGTGTAACATGAATTTATAGTAAAGTTTCTAAGAGATCTAACCAATCCTTCCTTGCAAAGGAAAGGGGTTTGGATAGATTAATTCTATCTAAGATAAATGAAATAACTTAAAGATAAATAAATCCTAAGAAGATAGAAATATAATAACTTGGTGGCCAAGTATTATATCTAGAAGAGATATAATTAATTTCCACCTTATTTATCTAATTTGCATAAAATAACAACTAATGAATAACATGGAACTCGGCCCATCCATTAAGCCCACTCGGCCAAGGCCCATTCGGCCATGTCTTGATCAAGGCGGGTGTAGCCGAGTCTTCATGAGCTCCGAGTGTGGACGCAAGCTCACTTCTTGTGCTGGCGGTGTAACCTTGAGCCAAGTGATCCAGGGTGGCCTGAACCCTTGCTCTAAAGTTCCATGGTGACGGACAAGAAAGGCCTTGGTTGCATTTTGAATCTTCTTGGCCCTTGAATGAGTGACAGGGCCATCAAATGGAACCTTCATGTTGTCCTCAATGTCACCAGGAGTCATCGATAATTGAGCGGCATCATTCTCCTCCACTTGACTTCGATTTGTCCTCAAATCGTCGTCAGAGTCATCGTCAGGCACGAACAAGGATAGGTCGGCGACGTTGAATGTAGAATGGACGCTGTATTTATCGGCAGGGAGATCCAGCTTGTATGCATTAGGACCCATCTTCTGAACCACTCTGAATGGTCCATCTCCCCTGGGGTCCAGCTTAGATTTCCGTTGTTGCGGAAACCTTTCCTTCCTGAGATGCAGCCATACTAGATCACCAACGTTGAACTGCACATCCTTGCGATGCTTGTCCTTCGCGGCCTTGTATTGCGCAGTCTTCCTTTCCAGCTGCGCCTTGGTACGCTCATGCAAGCTTCTGATGAAGTCCACTTGCTTAGCTGCATCCACGCTCTCCTTGTCCTTATATGGCCGAGGCATCATGTCCACTGGAGTTAAAGGATTTCGGCCATATACTACCTCGAAGGGGGTCATCTTTGTTGCAGAGTGCCTAGACCTGTTATATGCAAACTCTACAAATGGTAGACAGTCTTCCCATCTCCGGAGGTTAGTTCGCAGCATGACTCTAAGGAGAGCCCCAAGAGTTCTATTTGTGACCTCAGTTCGGCCATCAGTTTGTGGGTGACAAGAAGTAGAAAATAGCAATTTTGTACCCAATTTAGACCATAAAGTTTTCCAAAAAGAGCTCAAGAATTTAGGATCACGGTCAGAAACTATAGACAATGGCAATCCATGTAAGCGAACAACATCTTTGAAGAATAAATGAGCAACATGAATAGCATCATCAGTTTTATGACAAGGGATAAAGTGAGCCATTTTGGAAAATCTATCGACAACAACAAATATGGAATCATGACCCTTAGAAGTTCTAGGCAATCCTACAATAAAATCCATAGAAACATCTTCCCAGGGTGCATTAGCAATTGGCAAAGGTTGGTATAGACCATTAGCATTGGATTTCGATTTGGCTTTAGCACATGTAACACAACTTTTGACAAATCTCAGCATATAATTAGACATTTTAGGCCAAAAGTAATGTTCCTTTAGTCCAGCTAGTGTTTTTTCGAAACCCCCATGTCCCCTAGATTCATGTATTTCTTGGGTTAACAATCGGCGAATAGAAGAAGATGGGATACAAAGTTTGCCCATCTTGAACAAATACCCATTATCAACAAAAAATGAATCTACTTCACCTTTGGACACACATTGAGCATATATGGTTTTAAAGAAACTATCAGAAGCATACAGTTCCTTTATTAATGCAAAACCCAAAACATGTGCATCCATATGGTTTAAGAGGACATACCTTCGTGATAGCGCGTCAGCTACCACATTATCCTTTCCCTTTTTGTGGTGAACCACATAGGAAAAGGTCTCTATGAACTCCACCCATCGAGCAAGTCGCCTGCTAAGCACTGCTTGTCCTTTGAGGTATTTCAGAGCTTCATGATCCGAATGAATCACGAACTCCTTAGGCCAGAGATAGTGTTGCCAAGTCTGTAAGCAGCGAACCAATGCAAATAGCTCCTTGTCGTAGGTAGAATAGTTGAGCTCAGCGGTGCCCAACTTTTCACTGAAGTAGGCGATCGGACGCTTGTTCTGCAGCAGGACCCCTCCAATGCCAGTGCCAGAAGCGTCACACTCGAGCTCAAAAGGTTGAGCAAAGTCAGGTAACTGCAGCACTGGGGCGTGTGTCAGGCGATCCTTGAGAGCGTCGAAAGCCTTTTGATGTGAGTCAGACCAGCGAAATGTCACATCCTTCTTTGTCAGCTCATGTAGGGGGGCGGCAATCAAGCTGAAGTCCTTGACAAAACGTCAATAGAAGCCAGCAAGGCCCAAGAATGAGCGGACATGGGTGGGTGTAGTCGGCCTAGCCCACTCCTGAATAGCACGAATCTTCTCCTCATCCACCTTTAATCCAGATGCAGTCACTACAAAACCAAGAAAAATGGTAGACTCGGATGCAAAGGAACACTTCTTTAAATTGGCATATAATTTCTCTTTTCTTAGAAAATCAAAAACCAATTTTAAGTGACTTAAATGATCATGCATATTCTTACTGTAGATTAAGATATCGTCAAAATAGACAACGACAAATTTTCCTAAGTGTCTTCTAAGCACATGGTTCATAAGCCTCATAAATGTAGAAGGTGCATTTGTCAAACCAAAAGGCATTACTAACCATTCATATAAGCCATACTTAGTTTTAAAAGCCGTTTTCCATTCATCACCCTGTTTCATCCTAATTTGATGATATCCACTTCTAAGGTCAATTTTAGAAAAAATAGCAGCACCATGAAGTTCATCAAGCATATCATCTAAACGAGGAATAGGGTGGCGATACTTAACCGTTATTTGGTTGATTGCACGGAAATCAACACACATACGCCAGGAGCCATCCTTCTTTGGAACCAATATGACTGGAACGGCACAGGGGGACAGGCTCTCACGAACAAAGCCTTTGTCCATCAACTTCGTGACTTGGCGTTGCAGCTCCTTTGTTTCCTCAGGACTGGCTCTATAAGCGGCGCGATTAGGCAAGGCTGCTCCAGGCACAAAGTCAATCTGATGCTCAATACCTCTAATAGGAGGCAAGCCTTGGGGAAGTTCAGCTGGAAGCACATCCAAGTAATCCTGCAGAAGAGCAGCAATAGGTGCAGGAATATGACTCAATTCAACATTAAGTAATACCTGTTTCATGACCAGAAGAATGTGAGGTCGATGAGCATTCCAGGTGATGGTCCCTTTCTGAGGTTGAGAGACCAACGATCGACGTTCCATAGAGCCCTTAATTGAAGTAGAAGAGGGCTTAGATGACGTCGAATGGGGAGTAGAAGTCGGCAAGGGGGCTGCAGGGGTGGCGGCGGGCGCTGCTGCTGGGGCCGCGGGCGCGGCTGGTGCAGCCGAGCTCCCTTTGAGTTTCTCCACTCTTTCAACTTCTCTTTCGGCGTTCCTTTGTTGCTGCTTGCGCACCTGGTCCTTCAGAATAATTTGTGGCGATAAGGGTAGGAGAGTAACTCTCCTCCCGTCATAGGTGAAAGCATATGTATTTGCACGACCATCATGAAGGACATTACGATCATATAACCAAGGACGCCCTAACAATATATGACTACAATCCATGCGAGCAACATCACATAATATTTTATCATGATTTGTTCCAATTGAAAGGGAAACTAAACATTGTTTGGTGACCAATATATCAGAACCATCATCAGTAATGCCATTTAAACCATAGTGAGTAGCTCTAGGAGTAGTAGGTAAATGGAGGAAATTTACTACCTTTTCACTGATGAGATTGCAGCAACTCCCACCATCGATGATGAGGTTTAAGGTAGCCTCGCGAACCACACATCTGGTGTGGAAGATGTTCTCCCTTTGATCAGCCATGGGAGACTCCTGAATGTGTAGGACCCGCCGGGTGACAAGACAGAGGACGTTGTCATATTCTGATGTGTCGATCTCCTCAATAATTTCAGACGGCTGGTCCTCCTCCACTTCACTCGAAATTACATGGTCCTCAACAGTCTCCTCCTCATAGTAATGGTCTCCCAAATCATTGAGAAGAACCTTCTTTTTCTGAGGGCAATTGCGAGAGACATGCCCAGAACCTCCACAAGTGAAGCAGCGGATATCTTTGTTGCGATCTGTAGAAGGGGCAGCAACTCTTCTAGTTTCAACCTGATAACCCTGTTGAGGTGAGTTGGAAACTCCCTTTTGCTGCATAGAAGGGTTAGAAGTAGAAGGTTTAGATTGACTAGAAGGGTTAAAGGGAACAAACCTGCGACCTTGGGAGGTCTGATCGAATCTGCTCCTTTGTTGCCGAAGTTGCTGATGTTGTTGCTCATACAGAAGCTGTGCTTTATGAGTCAAGGTGTTAATATCTCTAATGGAATGGATGGCTAAAGGATTTTTAATAGAAATATTAAGACCAGCAAGAAATTGAGTACACAAAGCACGTTCAGTAAGATAAACATTAGCCTGATGGGAGAGTCGTTCAAGTTCATCCCTGAAGTCATTCGGCGAGCGAGTTCCTTGTCGGCAGGAAGCGAGCTGCATCCTCATGGACTCCGTGTATTCCTCAGGCACATGTCTCTTCTTTAGGAGATAGCGAAGTTGTGGCCAAGTTTCAACAGGTTGCTTGTCCTGACGGCGGCGCATCTCACGAGTGCGGAACCACCAGTTGCGAGCTTTACCTACTAAATGCAATATAACAACTTCCAATTTCTCCGTTTCCTCATAGCGTAAATGTTCAAGCAGATAGTCAGTATGATTTTCCCAGACAAGATAAGCTTCAGGATCAGTATTACCATCAAAAGTTTCTAATTTAAGCTTAACATCTCGTCTCTGAATAGCTTGAGCATTATCAAATCTAGGATGACCAAAATTAGGAGGGGGTAAATCATCAAAGTTAGGATTTACCTCATGGTAAGCATCCTCCAAATGTGGTGTCTCATTCAGATCAGCATTGCTACGGCTATCATCCCAGTTAGCACGAGTATAGAACGGCTGCTGTGGACGCTGATTAGGTTGGCCCTGCTGCTGCCGTGGGTGATGGTGCTCAGGGCGATCCTGGTGGCCATTGAAGCCCGCTAAAGGATCGTTGTCATGCTCTCCAGGGAAAGGATTAGTAGTAGCAGATCTCAGCTGATAATGTAATTGACCAGAAGGAGGAGGGTGAGCTGAATAAAAGGTGTTACCTGCAGGTTGCTGATGACCTGTAGGGGGCACAGTACCCGAAGGTGGTGTAGTATCTGGGGGTGGTGGAGGCGGTTTTCCTCCAGAAGGAGGTGTAGATCCAGAAGCCTCCGCTTGTTTGGACTCCTCCCATTGCCGAGCAACTGCCTGTTTGACGATGTCAGATAACCGTAGGAGGTCCTCTTTGCGTTCGATAGCTCGACGATTTTCAGCCTCTGCCAGTTCCTGTCGCGTCACCAGAGTAGACTTTTGGACAGCAGAGTCAATAATAAACTGCATAGCCTCAGCAGAAATGCCAGCAGGTGGGGTAGGGGAAGGGTTGGGGTCGCTATCGTTTGTCATGTTCCTACAATATCAGAAGAGCAACAAGTAAACGAAGCAAAGACCAGAAACCAAGTAATGCAAGCTCTAGTGATTCCGAAGAGTGATTCAAGTTTTAGAAATCAAAGAGCGAGAAAACAAGGCACAATATTCAAGCAATTCCCCTGGACACAGAATTTTACAATATTGAAGACAGCAAGTAATAATCCAAATTGCAATTTAAATCAGCCACACAGTCGGATATCAAGGATAGCAAGTATAAACAAGCGGCTGAATGTGTATAGAAAAAGAACTACAATGTGATGCTTGAATAATATGAATGTGTAATAATCGACAATAGCAATCACAAGGGCAATCAAGTGCACACACTCCGTCAACTATTATCTGACGGTTGCAACACGGTTCAGAGAAAGAGGGGTGTGACCAAGGCTCCAGTGTCGGCACAACACAAAATCACACAAGTAGGGTTCTTTTGTAATGCTTTAAACCGTTTAGATCATCTAACATGTAGCAAGCAAAGAACTAACAAGGAAGAGTTACTAACTCAACAATGTAATGAAGGAATGTTCTCTTTTTTGTTTTTTTTTTTTGTGTATGGATGCTCTCGGTTTTCTGTTTTTTTTTTTTTATAAGGGAAAAAAGTGGCTGTAATATGGAGTAGCAACCGAAAAATAAAGAGCAAAAATAAAAATAAAAGCTACGATGATCTAAAAGTAAGCAAAAATAAAGAAAATAGGGAAAAATTGGCTAGAAACTGGAAAAAGTAGGGTTCTTTAGTGGTGCAAGTTTATATAATGCTTTTAATCCAAGAATCACAGTCATAGGCATGATATGTAGCAACTAGGAATAAAAGATCACAACTTGCAGTCAAGAACTCAATATCTTCCAAATTATAGATCCAAACAAAGAATAACAAAAATAAAGTGCCAAATTTGATGGGTGAAATAATAAAGATTCAATTTTTATGCAGCGGCTATGGTGAAAAATAAGGCACGAAAAATAAATCACTCAAATAGAAATCAAGAGAGTAAAGAACTTGCATTAACCTGAAATCCGATACCACTTGATACGTTTGGGATACCCGATCCTTCGCCTGTGGGCTTCAGATCAAGAACCACGCCGTATATTAATTCTGATTTAGCGACAGAATTATACTTAGAAAATTCAGCAACTTGAAAACAGAGAAATAGCGACAGAAAGAGAGAAGGCAAGGGACTGGTGTGCGCAGAGCTCGGGAGCGCCTGGGCTGGTCTTCGGCACACAGGACTGAGGTCCTCAGGGTGTGCGGAAGGGGACGCGGGTGAGAGAGCGCTCGCTGGCAGCGAAGGAGCCCGCGAGAGAGAACGCCTGGGAGGTCGGACGCGCGCGAGCGAGAGCGAGAGCGAGTGCTGGGATGTCCGGACGCCTGCGCCTGCGAAGCTGGGCGCCTGCGCTCGCTGGGAGCGGATGTGCTCGCGAGTGGCGCCAAGTGCTCGGCCTCCTTCTCTTGCGACAGTTCTGATTTGGGGTTTGGTCCTAGGGTTTGCCGAGTTGATTCAAGGTGATGGTGATGATTTGGTGTTGGCCGAAAATATTAAAAACACAAGAGCAAGATAGCTTTTGGGATTGATAATCGAAGAACCCTTGATCCGTTAAGGGTTTCTTCAATTCTATTTCAATCTAATTAAATTCAAAGGTGTAACATGAATTTATAGTAAAGTTTCTAAGAGATCTAATCAATCCTTCCTTGCAAAGGAAAGGGGTTTGGATAGATTAATTCTATCTAAGATAAATGAAATAACTTAAAGATAAATAAATCCTAAGAAGATAGAAATATAATAACTTGGTGGCCAAGTATTATATCTAGAAGAGATATAATTAATTTCCACCTTATTTATCTAATTTGCATAAAATAACAACTAATGAATAACATGGAACTCGGCCCATCCATTAAGCCCACTCGGCCAAGGCCCATTCGGCCATGTCTTGATCAAGGCGGGTGTAGCCGAGTCTTCATGAGCTCCGAGTGTGGACGCAAGCTCACTTCTTGTGCTGGCGGTGTAACCTTGAGCCAAGTGATCCAGGGTGGCCTGAACCCTTGCTCTAAAGTTCCATGGTGACGGACAAGAAAGGCCTTGGTTGCATTTTGAATCTTCTTGGCCCTTGAACGAGTGACAGGGCCATCAAATGGAACCTTCATGTTGTCCTCAATGTCACCAGGAGTCATCGATAATTGAGCGGCATCAATGGTACTCACAACATTTCACTAATATTATTATGTTGTTATGTGCTAATGTATGCTGTTTTGAATTAGGACTTGAATGTGCTGCAAATGGCTTAATCTCATAGAGTAAACACCAAATTGATAGTGTTGTATTGTTTTTAATTAGGGGTTAAATAGGGATGATGAAGAGGATGTGTTCTTTTACTTGGATGAGGTGCTGACAATGTTGTATTATTTTGAAAGAGGTTATAATGCCGATCGAAAATTTTATAGTAACACTTTTTGTATGAAAAAAGAGTGTCAACAATATTCAAGTGTCTGTATAAAAAAGTGTCAACATTCTAGTGTCAGTAGTCAAATGTCATCAATTTAAGTGTCCCTACATTTGTTGGTGGAGCCAGAAAGTGTCAACAATATTCTAGTGTCTGCATATGAGCGTTGTCGTTTTGGATTAAAACAACATCACTTTGTTAGTTCAAATTAATAGTAAAACTCTATATACTATGACAACTAATGATATCGTTTTAGTATAAAACATTGTCAATTTAGAATAAAACGTCGTTGTTTTTTCCCATTTAAAAAAAAAAGGAAAAATAGGTAAATATATGAAATAGCATAAGGGGAAAAAATAACAAAATAAGGATGGAAAAATAACATAATAAGCATTGAGTCAGTAGACATGTTATACTCTTAACATAGAATAATGTATAACCAACTAAAAAAATCTAAACTTCAGTAACATCAGGCCCATCCTCTTCACACCCCCAACCAAAAGTGATAAGACCATCTTTTTCTTTTTCTTTCATATGGTAGAAAGGGTTATCTGTCTCACTCTCATCTTCGATAGGGGGTGGGAACGTGTATGAAATAAATGGGTGTTCGAGGGTCGAAATGCCCATAGAGCCATGGTGGTAGACTTCGCCCGCTATGACACATGTGAAGTGAAGGTATATGAGGCATAAGACAAATTGGTACTCGTCCTATGGGGACCGGAGTATGTCGCCCGCTTGTCTTAGGTTAACATGACACAACTCGATATAAATTATTAATGTGGCCATAACTTATGATGTCAAATTTACAAAGACATTCACAATGCAAACCTTCCGTGTGATATCAGCACAAAATTTTATGACACCCACATCAGTTATCATGATATCCGCATAAATTTACATGACCTTTGGAAATTTTGAATAGTCATGGTATTGAATAAATTTCCATACATAAATTGCAACTAATGGAACAAACTGCAATTTTTTATTAATTATTTTTAAAATTTTGTGCTTATTATGAAGAAGTAATTTGGTCCAAAGGCCGAAGGCCTTTGGACCAATTACTAAATGTCCTAAAGGCTTTTATTTGCTAGTAAAGGACCAAAATACTTTCATAATACCAACACTACCCCTGATTTAATTAAACTCCTTCCCCTCCCTCGTGCGATCATCTCTGCCACTTTCTCTGCAACGTCTCTCTCTCTCTCTCTCTCTCTCTCTCTCTCTCTCTCTCTCACAGGCGATTTCGGTTTTTCGACGGTTTCTTCTCTGATCGGTGTCGTTCTCTACGCCGTTCTCGCCAACTTGCTGTCGGACTTCCTCCTCTGACCGGTGTCGTTCTCTTTTTGACGCTTCCGCAGTCCCTCATCTGATCATCTGTTACTAATGGCTTCATCGGGTACTTTCTTCGACTCTTCTGCTTCAATGTTGTTGACAACAACCTCTTATCTTGTTTCCTTTTAGTTGTCGAGATCTAGTATCCATTTTTACATGCAATTTCTCCTGTTCGTTTGTTTAATTTAGCCCTTTCCTCCCGTATCAGGGTTTGTTTGTTGCTTCAGTTGTTGTCTACTGGCTATCAGTTTGTGCTATGGTTAATGTCTCTTCTTCTGATTTCGTTTCCATTATTGCATTTGTGGCATTTGTTGTTTCTCTTTGTTTTCTGATAATTGGTTACAGTCTGGTGTTAGGGTTACAATTTATGGATTGTTTTATAAAAGGGTTGCATGTTATTACTTGTTTTAATGGTTGGTTACAGTCTTGTGACAGGGTTATACAGTTCATTACTTGTTTTTATGGGTGGTTACAGTCAGGTGATAGTGTTACAATTGAGTCATTGTTACAGTTTGTTGATTTGTTGGTGATAGGGTTACAGTTTATGGATTGTTTTATAAAATGGTTGCATGTTATTACTTGTTTTAATGGTTGGTTATAGTCTTGTGACAGGGTTATACAGTTCATTACTTGTTTTTATGGGTGGTTAGAGTGTGGTGACAGTGTTACAATTGTTTTTTTGTTACAGTTTGTTGATTTGTTGGTGATAGGGTTACAGTTTATGACTTGTTTGGTGATAGGGTTGCATTTTATTACTGGTTTTAATGGTTGGTTACAGTCTTGTGACAGAGTTACAGTTTTTACACTATTTTGGTTACATTGATACAGTTCATTACTTGTTTTTAATGTTGGTTACAGTCTGGTGACAGTGTTACAATTGATTCATTGGTCCAGTTTATGATATGGTTACAGTTTGTTGATTTGTTGGTGATAGGGTTACAGTTTATGACTTGTTTGGTGATAGGCTTGCATTTTATTACTGGTTTTAATGGATGGTTACAGTCTTGTGCCTGGGTTACAATATATTAATTGTTTGGTGACAGAGTTATAGTTCTTTACCTGTTTTAATTATGGTTACAGTCTGGTGACAGGGTTACAATTGATTTATGTTTACAGTTTGTTACTTGTGTTGTTGATAGGGTTCCATATGACATTCTGATTGTTGTGTGTTTGCAGTTTTTGGTGTGGTTACAGTGTTAGTTTATGTGGTTGTTCAATTTGTTGTTTGTTGGTTTTTGGTGACAGTATCTTATTTGTTGTGAAACCTAATTTTTACACTACATTTATGCTATTTAGGTAAAGAAATTGTTGTCCATACAGAAGTTCCTACTGTGGTTCCACCATCTGCTATTCAACCTACTTCCTTCAAGTTTGTTGTTCCCAAAGAAAAACGTTTTCATGGGCACATTAATGTGTATTCAAAGCCTGAATTGATTACAACTCTTAAGAATGGTCTGTCTCATGATGACTGGGTGTCTTTTATAGATGGTTGTTTAGGTTCAATTGTACGGGCTAGGGATTCTCTATATTTTTATCAGCAACTTGTGCATCAGATGCTCTTACATGAAGTTGAAACTTCTAAACTTAATGAGATGTGGTTTCAAGTTGGGCAACATTTGTTTAGGTTTTCTCTAGCTGAATTCTGTTGTGCTACTGGTTTGAGTTGGAAAGAACCTGGTGATGACATGCCTCATTCTCCTCATGTGGATATGGAGGAGTTTTTGGGTGTATCTGAATGTACATTTATGGGTCTTGTTCAACTTTTCCTCGAGGAGCCAACTCAGTCTCCAAAGAAGCTTTCCATGGCGTACTTGTTAGTGATTGAGGGTGTATTGCTCCCTCAGCGTTCTAAAGCTCTTGTTCGTCAATGTTATGTTAACCTTGTCTGTGATTTGGATCGTTTAAACCGTTATCCCTTTGGTCGGGTTGTATTTCTGGAAACAATTGGTTATTTGAAGAAATGTATGAGGTCTGAGCCACCAAAAAAGGGTTCAAGGTTTGGTTATAATCTGCTTGGATATCCCATAGCATTCTTGGTATTTCCCTTTCCTTTCCTTTTATGTTTCCATGCTTTTTCCTTTTTATTTATTATTCTTTACTTCTATTTCTGTTCTTATTGTTGCTTTCTTCCCAGGTTTGGATTTTAGAGGCAATCCCTAAGCTTGCTGGCATCTGTAACTGTCACTTTCTTTGTTGTGATGGATTACCAGCATCTCTTGTCTGGTATACTAGTGTCCGTGATTACGGCATTATATATGATAAGTGTCATGATATTTTCTCCAAAGATTTGGCAAGCATACTTTCTTGTCTTATCTTTTATTATTCTGATCTCAGTTTCCCTCTTCCATTTTTTATATTTGTTGTTGTTTAATTGTATTTTTTGTTCTCTTGATAGGGGACTGTCTACTCTTTGTATGCGTCGTTTATGGATTGCCCTGACCTTTCCTTTTCTGATGAAGTTGCTGATGACAGTGTTGATTCTTACGTTTCTTGTTTTGTTGGTATGGATGCTGAAGCCAGTGATGAAGTTTCTCCAAGGAATTTACGGATCCAAGCGTATTTGATCAGGCAATCAGGTGGCCGTCTTTTTGATGGTGGTGTGGAACCTATCATCCCTTATACTAATGTTCCTACTAGGAAGAAGGACATGATTAGAGCCCCACCTTTGAAGAAAAAGGTGGTGGTGACACCACGAGTTATCACAGAGGGTAGTTCTGACTTTGAGAGTCCTGTCCAACCCAGGAAGCGGTTGGTTACAAGGTCAATGGGAAGTGGTGACAGTCCTCTTCATGTAAAGAAGGGTAAGGTGGTGACACGCACTTCTGCTGTTGATGAGTCTGTCAAGAAGAAGAGGGTTTTGAGAAGTTCTTCTACTCTAGATCATCCTGTTACGAAGAAGGCAAAGGTGGTTCCATCCCGGAAATCGTCAAGGACTGAGTCTTCTGCCAAGGTTCAAGTAGATGCATTGGGTGGTGAAAAAGGTGTAGATCATGGTGACAAGCCCAGGAGGTTCAAGTTTAAGCTCCCTAGATCGATCCCTCCCACAGGTGATGGGCTTCCTACGAGTGATGATCTTCCTGGGTTGGCAAAAGAGTTTGTTACTAAAGCTCATTTTGAAGAAGTTGTTACTTCATTTAAAAAATCCTTTGAATCTTTTGAAGCTCAATTGCAAGAGTGTGTTTCTGGGATTCTTACCCTAGAGGAGAAAGTGTTTTACCTTGAAGGACGTGTCTACCACCCCAGTGATGACAGTGAGGCTGTTCTGAAAAGGGAACGTAAGGCATGGGATGAAACTATGAAGGATATTGTGGATGGGATTATTGAATCCTGCTCTTAGAAGACTGAACATGGGCATGTAATTGAGCCGTCGGTTGAAGGTGATGAAAATGAGGGTGATGCAGTTGATTCTTCCAATGATTCCCCATCTCCTCCGGAGTATATTGTTGTTAAGTCAACTAAGGAGTCAACTTCAGGAGATGTTGATGTTTTTTGCACTGATGATGACACTCTTGTGGGTTCAAAGGAAACACTTGATGACAGTGTTGTCCCTTCTCCTGTCATTGCATCTCCTTCTCTAAAGATTGATGACAGTGTTATCCCTTCTCCTGGCATTGCATCTCCTTCTCTCAAGATTGATGACAGTAGTGTCCCTTCTCCTGGCATTGCATCTCCTTCTCTCAAGATTGATGACAGTGTTGTTGGTATTACTGAAGTCCTTGTATCACAAGATGTGCTTGTTACCAGTTCTATCCCTCTTACTGAAGTTATTCTGTCAAATGAAGGAATCCCCAATTCGAGTGCAGCCATTACTGAAAAGGTTGTTGATTCTTCTTTTGCTGCTCCTACTGAAATCCTTCCTTCGTTTAATGAAACTGTTGATTTGAGTGTTGCCCCAATTGAAGTAATTGGGTCAGATGAGACTGTTTCTGCTAGCTTTGTTCCTCCTACTCAAGTTCTTGATTCACATCCAATCAATGAGGACATGGTTGCTTCCAAAGAGGTTCCTGGTGACAGTGTTCTTTCCACTATTGTTCTCCCTTGCTCTACTGATTGTGGTGATGACAGTGGTATTGTTGCAACCCTTGTGCTTCCTTGCTCCAATGATGCATGTGATGACAGTGGTGTTGTTGATCCCAAAGTTGTGGTTACAGCTAATTTGAATGATGATAGTAGTTGCCTTCCTCCTGAAGAAGCTGTTGGTGGAACAGTTGATCATGGCATTGGCATCATACTTGGATACAGTTCTGATGTCCAAGAGGATGTGCTTGCTGACAGTGGTGATGCAACTGGTGTTATTGATGATAAAAGTAGTCTATTTCATAACTTGACTGATGTTGCCTACCCTCTTCCTTCAGATGGTGAGGATGATCTTGAAGTTCCACTAAGGCGTTCTTATAGGGCGTTGAAATCTGCTCCTGCAGCCCATACTCCTTACACCAATCCTTGTAAACCGAAGAAACCTCGCCTTCCTAAAGTACCTAAACATTCTATTCTCAGCTCGGAGGAGCATGTTGAATTTTATACCAATTTTAGAGATCTTGGGTAATTATCTACCTTTGTTTTGATATTTATTTTCTTCTTAGTACTGCCACTTATTATAATATGTTGATTTAACTTGTTATCTTACTTTGTAGGCGTGATGGAAAAGTCAGTGGCTGTGAGGTTGATATGAACAAGGTGTTTTTCACTGAATTATCGGGGAGGACAAAATGGCTTCGTGATATTGTAAGTTCATATTTATATGTATTGTTACAGCTTATATTTTGGTAACATCAGTTTGGTGACAGTTAGTGTTTGTTCTGTTTTCTTACACAGCACATAGACGAAGCACTTCATCATTTTAGAAAGCGTCTTCGTGATTGTCCTGATCTAAATCCCACCAGTGTTGTTTTAGACACCATTTTGTTCCCTAAGGTTGTGAACTATGATGTTAATCTTTTTAAAACTGGTGATGCCATTCCGGACGAATTCTTCCATTACTTCCTTGGTCTTTATCCTGGCAATTATGGGAAGACTTGGGAAGGTGCTAAGAAGGTTTACGCTCCTTTCAATCTTGACAACATGCACTGGGTAGCCGTTGAAATTGTGTTGGACGACAAGATGATTCTTGTTTATGATTCCCAGCGTAATTTCATTAAAAATGAAGACCTTCTTTCGAAGTTTGCTAAAACGTGTGAAGTGTTTGCTGTTATGTTGAGTAAGACTGGTCTTTTTCCTAAGATGGATGACACTCCCTTTGAAATGGATCGAGTAGATGACTTGCCTCAAAATGAAGACGGGTAACTTCTTCTGTTTTCCATCTTGTTGTATTTTGTTTAGTGACATTTTATCTGTCCACCTTTTGTCTCTTATTGTTTATTTTTTGCTTCTTATGTAGAGGTAGTTGTGGTGTCTACGTCATCAAGCACATTGAGTCTCTGGTTTTTGGTGGTGATATTCAACTTGTGAATGATGAGTATGTTAATGCATATCGTGAGAAGATTACATATGATCTCATGAAGAAGCAGTGGACATTTGTTTAGTTATGAAATTTAGGTTTGTGTTAGTTGAACTATGTGGTGACAGTGTATTTGCTGACAGTTTAGACTATATTTTGTTGTTGTAGCAGTCGTGGTGATAGCCCACGGTGACACTTGAATTGGTGACAGGTTGTTGTGTATTGTGTTGCTGTAAAACTCGTGGTGACAGCCATTGGTGACACTTAGATTATGTATTTGTAGGCTACTGCTCTAGTAATTTATATGTTTCTTTGAATCTTTTACTGTTTTATCCCTATTATATGTTACAACAGTCTATAATTCCACTTCAAAGGCAAGGTTTTATTATTTTTGTTGTCATCCTCAAAGTTTTCACGTTTGGTTACAGTGTCTATGGGCATGTTTTCATAGTGGTGACAGTGCATATGTCATTGTTTATGTCTCTATTTTAATAGTTTTGAAAACATCTATAAGTTTTACCTGTGATTACAGTGTCTATTCCCCTTGGTTCATAGTGGTGACAGTGTCTATATCCCTGTTTTACCTGTGGTTACAGCGTCTATGTTTGTTTTAACCATTCATATGATGAAGGAGAACAGTCCATCACATGTCTTTTGTCTTCTCATTAGCCCCTTTAGGGTTTTTGTTGGCATTGTCCTAGGGTTTTCCATTTGATTACAGCAATCATCTCTTAACGATGTACTGTACTTGACATTTTAGGGTTTAGGGTTTAGGATTTAGGGTTTAGGGCCTTGGCCCTAAACCCTAAACCATACTGTACATGACATGTTCGTTTGGCTTCTCATTAGCCCCTTTGGGGTTTATTCTTCCATACTCATAGGGTCTTCCTTTTGGTTACAGTTTCCATGGGCATGTTTTCATAGTGGTGACAGTGTATATGTCATTGTTTATGTCTCTATTTTAATAGTTTTGAAAACATCTATGAGTTTTACCTGTGATTACAGTGTCTATGTCCCTTTTTTAACTGTGGTTACAGCGTCTATGTCTGTTTTAACCATTCATATGATGAAGGAGAACAGTCCATCACATGTCTTTTGGCTTCTCATTAGCCCCTTTAGGGTTTTTGTTGGCCTTGTCCTAGGGTTTTCCATTTGATTACAGCAATCATCTCTTAACGATGTACTGTACTTAACATTTTAGGGTTTAGGGTTTAGGATTTAGGGTTTAGGGCCTTGGCCCTAAACCCTAAAGACTTAACCCTAAACCCTAAACCATACTTTACATCACATGTTTGTTTGGGTTCTCATTAGCCCCTTTGGGGCTTATTCTTCCATAATCATAGGGTCTTCCTTTTGGTTACAGTGTCCATTGGCATGTTTTCATAGTGGTGACAGTGAATATGTCATTGTTTATATCTCTATTTTAATAGTGTTGAAAACATCTAGGAGTTTTACCTGTGATTACAGTGTCTATTCCCATTGGTTCATAGTGGTGACAGTGTCTATGTCCCTGTTTTAACTGTGGTTACAGCGTCTATGTTTGTTTTAACCATTCATATGATGAAGGAGAACAGTCCATTACATGTCTTTTGGCTTCTCATTAGCCCCTTTAGGGTTTTTGTTGGCCTTGTCCTAGGGTTTTCCATTTGATTACAGCAATCATCTCTTAACGATGTACTGTACTTAACATTTTAGGGTTTAGGGTTTAGGATTTAGGGTTTAGGGCCTTGGCCTTAAACCCTAAAGACTTAACCCTAAACCCTAAACCATACTGTACATGACATGTTTGTTTGGCTTCTCATTAGCCCCTTTGGGGTTTATTCTTCCATAATCATAGGGTCTTCCTTTTGGTTACAGTGTCCATTGGCATGTTTTCATAGTGGTGACAGTGAATATGTCATTTTTTATATCTCTATTTTAATAGTGTTGAAAACATCTAGGAGTTTTACCTGTGATTACAGTGTCTATTCCCATTGGTTCATAGTGGTGACAATGTCTATGTCCCTGTTTTAACTGTGGTTACAGTGTCTATGTTTGTTTTAACCATTCATATGATGAAGGAGAACAGTCCATCACATGTCTTTTGGCTTCTCATTAGCCCCTTTAGGGTTTTTGTTGGCCTTGTCCTAGGGTTTTCCATTCGATTACAGCAATCATCTCTTAACGATGTACTGTACTTAACATTTTAGGGTTTAGTGTTTAGGATTTAGGGTTTAGGGCCTTGGCCCTAAACCCTAAAGACTTAACCCTAAACCCTAAACCATACTGTACATGACATGTTCGTTTGGCTTCTCAATAGGCCCTTTGGCCCTAAACCCTAAATCCTAAACCCTAAACCCTAAACCATACTGTACATGACATGTTCGTTTGGCTTCTCATTAGGCCCTTTGGGGTTTATTCTTTCATAATCATAGGGTCTTCCTTTTGGTTACAGTGTCCATTGGCATGTTTTCATAGTGGTGACAGTGCATATGTCATTGTTTATATCTCTATTTTAATAGTTTTGAAAACATCTATGAGTTTTACCTGTGATTACAGTGTCTATGTCCCTTTTTTAACTATGGTTACAGTGTCTATGTCCCTGTTTTAACTTTGGTTACAGCGTCTATGTCTGTTTTAACCATTCATATGATGAAGGAGAACTGAAATATTTTCAAAATTGTATTGATAGAAGAAGAAAAAACTGAAATATGCTCACTGTTTACATTCTTTCTAGTGTAATGATCTGTTTATAGTGACAAATTTATTCAATATAAGAAAACGATAAAGTAAATCGTATTGTCTCCCTTAATGCTTTGCTTTTGATTTGCCTCTGATCTCTAGCTCTTGACAGTCTTCTTTGATGCTTTCCCACTGAATTCTCTAGTTGAAAGCTTTCTATTCTTTTCAGGTCGACCACATCTTCTACGTACCATTGGTGGGTGACATTGTTGGCTTTTGATGTCCTCTGGTACAACCCACTGATCTACATTTAGAGTAGGATATACTGTCTCATGATAAGCCAATTTCCAAGCTTCAGTTTTGTAGTAGCTGCTAATATAACTCAGAACACTCAGGTTTTTTTCCTTGATTACAGCCAGAGCATGTACACAAGGTATCTTCTCATAATCAAATACCTTGCAAGTACAAGAGTTCTTCTTTAAATCAACCAAAACCCTTTTCATTCCACCGACAACCTCAAACTGGAATTGATTGAGGTGCTTGACAGTATACATTCCAGCCTCACTGCATCTTATGTACACTATATCACTTATATGAGTTGGAAGCTCAAAGTTGTTGTTTTCAGATTCATTTCTACGATCATTGAACCATTTTGTTATCTTCTCTCTGATTGCATTCAGTAACCCTATAATTGGGAAAGCTCTTTCCAAACCAAAGGCACTATTTAATGATTCTGCGTTGTTTGAAGTCATTATATTGTACCTGTCACCTTTTGAATAAGCTCTTGCCCATTTCTCAAACTGTAATTCTTCAAGATATTTCCCCATCTTGCTGTTTGTAGTACTGATGGAAGCAAAGTAGTTGTTGAAATCTTCTTCTGTGTAACTGTTTGCTGCGCTTTCAAACCACTGACAGAGTGCTTTCTTCTTGAATTTTGACATTATATTTTGCTTTAAGTGCCATCTGCAGTGATAATGCTTTGCATTTGTGTAAATCAACTCTATAACTCTTGCAATGCTTTGATGACGATAAGAAACAAAAACCAGCTCTTCACTTGATGGGATGACTGTTGCTAGCTTGTTGAAGAACCACTCCCAGGAGTCGTTGTTTTCTGAGTCAACCACTGCAAATGCAATAGGGTATATTTGATGATCTGCATCTTGTGCAGAAGCTGTGAGAAGAGTTCCTTTGTATTTTCCTTTTAGAAATGTACCATCTACCACAAGAACCTGTACAATTGAATTCTATTCAGTAATTATTTGGTTACAGTGTAATTTTTCATTATGAAATGAATCTGTACCTTTCGTAGGATTGGAAATGCTCGGATACATGGTCCAAAGGCAATGAACACATACTTGAACTTTGAGTTTCTCTCAAGTTCAATGAAGGTGACAGTTCCAGGATTTGCTTGCTTCAGGACCCAACAATATGATGGCACTAATTCATAGTTGTCTTCTGCAGTCCCCATTGTCATCTCTATTGCTAAATCACGAGCCTTCCAAGATTTCCAGTAGCTAACATTCTCTTTGAAATCATTCCTCATCGTGTTTCTAATTTGTCTTGGAGTTGGACCTTGTTTCTCATCTTCAAAACTGTATATATTATGTACAACAGTGAATTAAATATGAAATGAAGCATGATTACAGTGAATAAAATATGTAATGAAGAACTGATTGTAGTCTATGTCACCTGTGTTTTATCCTTTCGGCTATGACTCTGTATTTTAGAGGGCGTTGCTTTCCTATTCGTACTTCCATGTTGCAGGTGTGTTCCTTAAAGTATTTCTTAATTATAAATACAGTTGAACCACCAATTATGGCGCCATGTATTTTCCAGGTGCAGCTGCTATCCACACACGTTGTTCTGTAATAACATGGTGTTGTCTTCTTCACTTTGTAAGCAAACACCTCTTGTGCAGCCAACAGTTCAATAGTCTGTTTGAGATCTTCCTTTGTTCGGAACAATTGTCCCAAAAATATAAGAATTTCTCCCTTTCTTTCACTTATAGGCTGTGCTGTATATTTTGTGGACATTGTACTGCCTGCACTTATGCGACTTTCAATCCCTGTGTCATCTCCATTACTATTCATATCACATCCATCGTTTATGGATTCTGCATTTCCGGCCTGCACATCAAAGTCCTCTTCCATAGCATTTGTACCCTTGGCATAACTGTAAGCATGTAAAGCCAATTGATTTTCATCATGTATAGATTTTGTAACCTGTTCTTCAGTTATTTCCTTCACAGCTGTAACATATAAAGGCAACGTCCAATTCACATTCTTCAATTCATTAATTTGCAAAAAACTTCTGAAATCAGTCTCATTCTCTATTGAAAATGGCTCAGTGGTTTCCTTGAATGGATGCAAGTGGCTGAATTGAAGAGTAGGAGACAAATTGTCACTCGTGCTGAATCTGTTCATTATCTCAGACTTCATCTCATGCATGGTTACAGCCTGATTGATGACAATAAACTTTGATGATACATCCCCAGCAAAAACTAAATCACCATCTTCCAACTTCCATTTTCCTCCAAATTTTACTGTTAACAGATTGGCCTCCATTGTACCTGATCATTGGTGACACGTATTAAATTTCATTAATACAGTGATTACAGTCTATAGGTTACAGTGTAATTTTGGTTACAGCTACACAGATGCACTCAAACTCAGATATCCACATACAGGTTACAGTGTAATTTTGGTTACAAGCTACACAGAAGCACTCAAACTCAGATACCCAGATACAGGTTACAGTGTAATTTTGGTTACAGCTACACAGATGCATTCAAACTCAGATACCTACATATAGGTTACAGTGTAATTTTGGTTACAACTACACAGATGCAGTCACACTCAGATATCCACATAAAGTTAAAGTATAATTTTAGTTACAGCAGCACAAATGCACTCAAACTCAGATATCCACATAAAGGTTACAGTGTAATTTTGGTTACAGCAGCACAGATGCACTCAAACTCAGATATCCACATATAGGTTACAGTCTAATTTTGGTTACAGCAGTATAATCAAAACACAAGCATCTTAAATCAGTAACTACATCAACAATACAATCTAGATTACAGTTCTATAATCACAACATCAGTCACTTATATCAAAATCGACATCTGATGTCAAAATCGCAAAGCATCCATGTTGAATCACAACTACAGTTCTATAATCACAACTACATCAACAATACAATACTATATTCAAAGCAGATTACAGATAATGCTGTTTTCGAATTTTGGCTTCCCTGTTGAAACTCGAATTTTGGCTTACAGTGCTATTTCCGACCAGATCTCGCTTCAGATCTGAATGAAGAGCTCAAAATCGTCGAAAATTGGGGCTGAAATCAACTGCGTTGCTGGAGAAATTGAAGCCAGATCGAAATCCCCCTTCTTCGTCGCTCCAAGCTGTGGCCTGCGTTTCTCTCCTCTCTCCTTCCGTGAAAATGAAGAAACAAACGGGATTAGTATGGCAGGGGCAAAATTGGAAATTATGGACTATTACCTAATATTGCCACCCTTGTGTCTTATGTCTTAAAAATTGGACCCAAAATGGCCACTTAGCAAAAAATCCCTATTATGAACCAGTACGAAATTGTAGAAAAAGTTATTAACAAATTGATATTTTATAAATTAAAAAAAAAACGTGTCAAAATCAAATGACATATTTTGTCGAGAAAGTAATAAAGGTTTTGAGATTCACTTCGGTTACATAACTATGATCCAACCACACAGACAATTTGAAACTAACAACCCATTATAAAGGTAACAATAGATCCCAATAACATTGAGCATCAAGGGACAACTAAGGTTGTGTTTGGCAACGAGATGAATTTTAGTGGATGGGGATGAATTTTAGGGATGGAAGGGATGAATATTATTTTTGTGGATGGACGGGATGGAGATTTTTGGTAAAATTAATCTCATTTGTGTTTGGTTGTATTTTGATTGTTTGGAGGATGTAAAAATGGAAAAAGTCCAAATTGCCCCTACTAATTCACCAAAGATGACAAAAATGCCCCCAAAAGTCCAAACAATGAGAGCATTTCCGGTCAATCGCCTCCAACCTCCTCCCTGACGAGCTCCGCAACCACCTCCTCCGCGTGCGCCGCTTTCCGCTGGTTCTCGTCCGAGCTCACTTTTGTCATAGGCGAGTTTGACGACATTGAATCCAACCACATCTTCAACTCTAAAAGTCTTTACCTCGGTCGCCGGGGACCGAGAAATCGGGAAATCGAGCCTGCAACTCTTTACATCTTCGACTCTTTCACTCCGTCTGGTACACTTGCCGCCGAGGACCAATTTTTCGTGTTCCATTCCTATCCCCTCATCCATTTACCTCCATCTTGTTGCCAAACACCATCACACGGTTCCCAAAATCAAATCTCCAACTCATCCACCCCCTCCATCTCCTTGCCAAACACAGCCTAAAATCAAGCAAACAATCTCTCAATAGAAACTAAACCGCCTTCATTGTTAAATCCCTACCTATCAGTCTAAATCCTTTACTTCCTTCAACGATACTTTCAGTGTACTACAACATTATAAAATTTTAGATTCTATACTTTTATATTAATATGTATATAAAATTTTATTATGAACATATTGAATATTTTAGAAAATATTTTTTTTTAAAATATGAATATTTATAATAAAATTTTATAAATATTTTTTTAAATATGAATATAAAATCTAAAAATATTTTTTTCCAATGTTGATTTATACCCAAAATTGCACCCCTGGCAGCGTGGAAGGGAGAAGAGGAAACTGCGTATGGTTTCTTGCTCTTCACTTTGCAAATAAACCAATTTCCTCTGAAACTCCCAAATTTTGTATAATTTCCGTTTTGTTTTCTTCCTAATTGTTCTCTCTTTTTAATCAAGTCTTCCTCGCTGAATCTGATACAACACTTCTACCCGATTTCCCCTTTCTCTCTCTGTTAACACCATTGAAGAATATTGTACAGGTCTGTATCAACTCTCTGTCTCTGTAACTTTTGATTTACTTCCAAAATCTGTCTTCCTAATTTTAGAATTCAACTTCTTTTTCCTTCTTTTTCTTTGTGGATACTTTTGAGTTCTTAATCACTGATGATTACCAAGTCTTCCTCTGTTTAATGAGTTTGGTCTGCATGATCAGAAATCAGAAGTTGATTTCAAAACTTGTAAGATGAATTTAAGGGTTCTAGATGTGCGATTTGTGTCTGCAAAGATTATGATTTTGCTGATATACATTACTTGATGATGCTGAATAGGTTCATTTCAGAATGGAAATAACCAATATCACCGAGTTTGAAGCAATTGCCAAAGAAAAGTTGCCAAAGATGATCTATGATTACTATGCATCTGGTGCCGAGGACCAATGGACCCTTAAAGAGAATCGCAATGCATTTTCCAGGATACTGTAAGTTGCATTATTATTATTTTATACAATTTGATGCTCTATAGATTAAGATTTATGATGTTGCATTCTTGGGGGACCAGTTGATGATTGTGTCTGTTAGAAAGTAACCCTTTTTCTCCAAACCACTGGAAAGTTTGTTTCAGCCTATTCAGTGGGTCAAGGAAAGCTTGAATGGGTTGACTAATTAGTTGATTCATTTTCCCTATTCATAGATCAAGGATCACCTGTCAGTGTAACTCTCTGAGATCTCCTAAATCACATAATGGGTTGACTGATTGGTGTATCATATAGTTGGTTTTAGCGGGATGAATTGCTATGCTAGATCCCTTAAATAGCATCCAGGGGCCGAATCTTTGTCATTCAGAATGAAGCAAAGTGGGATAGGAGGGTTGGCTCCATTTAGGACGTCTGCAGTGCATCCATCAAGCTGGTTGTTCATGTATATTTGGGTAAGAAGATATTAAGATGAACTTGAAGAGCAGGATCAATGCTGCTTACACTAGAGGCTACTATGTTTGCTGCTGGTTTGATTTGTATTTTTAAAATGTTTTTGAGAGTTAGAGTTGGAGGAGATGCAATATCAGATGTCTAGAGGCTTTTTGGAGGTAGATAATCGGGCCATAAATTGGATACCGGGAGATTAGACAGACACAAATTGTTTGTTTCACTGTCTTTTAACATTAGTTTGTTCTTTCTAATCTTTAAAGAGGCTGTCCCGCTTCTGTTTAATAGGTTTCGACCTCGAATTCTTATCGATGTGAGCAATATAAACATGGCTACAACTGTTTTGGGCTTCAAGGTTTCAATGCCTATCATGATTGCCCCTACAGCTATGATGAAAATGGCTCATCCAGCAGGTGGATTACTGTTCTGTCAATTATCCCTTCAATCCAATGATTATTTGATATTCATGCAATCTCTAAATCAGCTACCTTGTTTGACACTTGTGATGTTGTTTGCAGGAGAGTGCGCTGTTGCAAGAGCCGCAGCGTCTGTTGGTACAATCATGGTTCACTTCTTTATCTCTTTCCAAAACTGTTTCATGTTCCTTTCTGTTTTGTGTGTTTGCATTTCATGAAATGTAAGAGCTTACCATACATTTTACACTTGCAGACACTATCTTCATGGGCTACATCCAGTGTTGAAGAAGTTGCCTCAACTGGACCTGGAATTAGGTTTTTCCAACTCTATGTAAGTGAAGTGACAAACTGAAAATTTGTTATATATTAATAAAATTTTCGTCACTCGCTAGTTCCTTCAAAATTTCTTGGTTTTATCCATCTCTGTGCCCAATTGTTGTTGGCCAACATATTATGTTGCATTAATAAGATCTAGTTTCCTTCCCTAATTTCTAATCTTACATGTTATAACATATTTCAAATTCGGCTGGCTTTGCTATTGATCTAACTGTTAAGCTAGAAGCAACTAACAGGCTTAAATAGTTAAATACTGAGAACAGCTTTGGCGGTTCATAAAGGATGATACCAGTTATTGACTGTCATTTCTCAATGCATTTACCTTCCATTTGATTAGAATTTAGAAAAGTTTTCCTTTCAGATAATAGAAAATGAATCACTTAGTTGATGGCATTGTAGCATTTCTTTGTGAAACGCCTTTCGCAGGAACATGCCAAGAATGCATGCTGTACAAATTTTCTCATCTAATATAATTTCAGTTATTAAACATGATGTCTCATCTTAAAAGCATCATGGGTGTTCTGATTCAATCTTGCTCTATTATATATCATTATGTTGATTGTCATTTTGAATATGAATTACTTAATCGGAAGTTCTAATCTCATAATGAAGCCAAATGACTCCACAAAAAAAAATTCCTATCCAATTGTCGAGCATCTTCTTCACTTAGTTTCCCATCAATAAAAAGCATGCTTGATGCTTCTTTCTTGTCAGGTGTACAAAGATCGAAATGTTGTTATTCAGCTAGTCAGAAGAGCTGAAAGGGCTGGCTTCAAAGCGATTGCCCTCACAGTTGATACCCCAAGGCTAGGCCGTCGAGAAGCAGATATAAAGAACAAGTAAGAAATAATGGGTTATTGTGTGCCAGCTAACAAGTATATAAATATCGTTCTTGTGAAATTTTGATAGAGGTGAAAATCAGGAATCACACAAATATCACTCAAGACTGACTTTACTTTGATTTTGACTGACAAGGAGATACAAATCTCAGTCAGGGAACCCAAAGAGTCCATTGAGCCTACCAGCTGAGGGCAACCCTCAAACTGGCCACCAAGAGAGCAACTCTCTAGCCAAGACAAACGTGTCCAAAATGATCACTAACTGGATAACTAACACTGAGGCCTCGTGCCTCATTTATATGATTCTAATTACACAAAGCCCTAAGAAACAGTTATCACCATCTTATGGTCCCCTTTTTCATTAACAATGTGCCTGCTCTTTCTCATCTTACCTTTGTGCAATATCAAGCTCATTTCATGGTCTAACAAAGTTTTGCTGCAATGGTTGCTTAATTCGATTTGGCTACCCTTGCAGATTTGCATTGCCAGCAGGCTTGTCATTGAAGAACTTTGAGGGGCTGGAAATTGGTAAGATAGACAAGGTGAGTGACTACAATAGCAGAGATCATAAGTATAACATCATCTCATCTAATTATTCGTCATAAAAAAATATCGTCGTTTTCTCATGTTTGTCTTTTCTGGGATGAACTAACAGACTAGCGACTCTGGACTGTCCTCATACGTTGCGGGTCTTGTTGACCGATCACTCAATTGGAAGGTAAGTTGCTTTCCGGAATCTCCTTGCTTTTTAACCTCTTAATATTCAGAATTTACCAAGCAGACCAGCCTATAACATCATCATAATTAACAGGACATCAAGTGGCTCCAAACTATCACTAAACTGCCGATTCTGGTGAAGGGAGTGATGACCGCTGAAGATGGTGAGTAGTAAGTTCAGGAAAAAAAAAAGGAAGGATCATATATTAGAGAGAAAACTTAATAATAGCGTCATTCTTTGACATCCAAGCTTACCACATTCTAAGTTGACCATAATCTATATTAATGACCTGCAGCGAGGTTGGCTATAGAAGCTGGTTCAGCTGGGATCATAGTTTCTAACCATGGAGCTCGCCAACTGGATTATGTTCCTGCAACAATCACAGCTTTGGAGGAGGTATATGTTACATAGCAGAACTGTAGTATTAAAAATTCCTAGCTCCAAGTTTCTACGATTTTCCATATGACCCGGCCCACATCTGATGAATGATTTCCTTGCTGCTTTTGTGTACATATTACAGGTTGTGAGAGCTGCACAAGGCAAGGTTCCAGTTTTCCTCGATGGTGGAGTGCGACGTGGAACAGATGTGTTCAAAGCACTGGCTCTCGGAGCAGCAGGGATCTTTGTAAGTTTGAAAAATACAACTCTGTTACTCTAAGCATACTGAATGATGCACCATGGTGACTGATTCTGTGTCTGGTGTGCAGATTGGAAGGCCCATGGTGTTCTCGCTGGCAGCTGACGGGGAGGCTGGCGTGAGGAAAGCGCTCCAGATGCTGCGCGACGAGTTTGAGCTGACAATGGCTCTGAGTGGCTGCCGATCACTGAGTGAAATCACGCGTGCCTACGTAAGCTGCGACTGGGATCCACCTCGCATTGGAGCGAGATTGTAAGTTGATTCGCCGTGCTGAGTGCTATGTCATGGAGTTTATTCTGCTTACGAAGAAGGCTTTGCATTCATTTCAGTGAATAACGAAGATCCTTGCATTGGTGCAAGAGTCTGTGTTTTGAGATTTTGAAGTTAGATTGTCTTTGTAGTGATTTGCTTGTGTGTTAAATCTGTTGCCGGATTTGGTAATCATATATGCATCACTTTCTCAGTTGTTTAATTATATGCCCAATCGGTAAATATATTGCAAGACATAGTATAAAGATTATATCAAATGAGACGACACCCCAAAAACCCTATCCAAACCAACAAAGCTAATACCAAAACGCTGCGATTGTGCACATACGTGCACCAATGCCCAACTCCTACCACTTCCCAATTCGTGTTCATGTCCTTTACTCCTCGGCAATCCACTCATGCTCTCCAAGCCTTGACCCCTCGGCACATTTTGCTATCGCGGAAGCCTTGATCTCTTGGCACACTTGACACGTGCTCTATACTCGCAAGCCTTCAATGAACTCGTTTGTGCACTCCACTGTTACGAACCCTATTGTCCTCGAAGATGGCCACGATTCTTGCCTTCCATGTGCATTAGACTATCCCAACCAACACCAGAGTTTCATTTAGAAGACCAAATTTCTCGGACAAGGGTCTCCTCTGAACCATGCGAACGTTTCCCAAATCCTTCCTTTGAACAAGCTGTTTAATTATATTAATGAGATGTGATTTTAGCGCGCACTTTGTTTAATTATATCTTACGCAAACATTGTGTACACTAACACGAAATCAGACTCAAAATTTTTATCCTCCCATTTCGTGTCAACGTACACAGTTAAATATATTAGTTGTGCCAATTTTAATATTACGTAACAACAACCATTTCTGTATATACCACACTACAGGAAAATTAGTTTTTTTCGACGCTTTATTGTCGACGTTTTTTAAAACTGTCGAAAATTTTCGACACTATAAGTTGTCAAAAATTTTCGACGCTTTTAGGTGTCTATATTGGCATATTCTCGACGCTTCAGAGCGTCGACACTACAAAAAAAAAACAAATTAGCAACGGCCTCTTACCGCGGCCAAAAGTGAATTTGCTGTGGCCAAAGGTGGCTAGCAACGACTGTAGCGACGACAGAGCAGGCGTAACCAAACCTGCGGTGGCAAAATTCTTTTAGCAACGGCAACAGCCGTGGCTAATAGCTAGCCACGGCAATATGCCGTTGCTAAATTATTTCAGGAGAA
Source organism: Persicaria maculosa (assembly GCA_963922045.1). NCBI lineage: Eukaryota > Viridiplantae > Streptophyta > Magnoliopsida > Caryophyllales > Polygonaceae > Persicaria > Persicaria maculosa. Next base: position 56,452,559 of record OY998253.1, read on the forward strand.
TTTAAAAAAAAAAGCACTACTTTTTAGCCCGGGCTCTTCCGGTCCGGGCTAAAAAGTCTCATTTTTTTTAAAAAAATACAATACGCAGCTATATTTCAAGCCAGTGCTATAAAGACTGCCAATTTGATTCTTTCTACACCCAAATATACAAATTTAATTAATTATACAATTTATATATATATCTATTAATCTATAAAAGAGTGAACTTGAGAATGAATAGTATTTCCCACTTTGAATTTTTTAATGATTTTTTTAATATGTAATGTCATTCAAATTGGATTGTATGTTATTTAATTCTTTGTACATAATTAATTTCCTAACGATCATACATGAAAAGAATTAGGCGACTGGTGATGGTTGCTTTGTTTTTGTTTCAGAAAATTGTATGTGAATTTTCATTTAATGAAATTTATTAGTGATCAGTAGGTATTAAGTTGGGAAAAATTAGTTTATTAGTGAGGGACCACAAAACAAGAAATTCCATCCAAAAAACTCGCAAGTCGGTAAACCTTGCTTGAATCTCTTAAATTTATTTCAAATTAATCTATTTGATCCATGAATCATTTGTTTATGCATATATTGTTCCCTAAAATTCAAATTGTTTGTTTATATTAATCCGAATATCTATATAGTTCAGTTTTAGGAGTGGGCAACATATAGCATTACCGCATATTAGCTAGATAGTGTTAACTCCATGGGCAATACCAAACGCCCTCAAGGGCCTAATGTTCGACAGCGGATCCCCATTCCAGCTCTAAGAAAGCACCATAATTACACTGACATGTTTATAACCATATAAATAAGACAGTTGAAAAGAATCTTGAAGAAGACCTACAACATGTAGTTGAAAAATAATACTGAAGAAGAAAACTTAATTGTAGTCTTAGGCTAATGGGAGACATTGAAGAGGCTCGGTTTCAATTGCTAAACAAGTTTAGTTTTTTTAGATAAACTTGATCTCCCTCTAATCACCATAGAGTAGGAACTAAAGGCACCACAAGCTAGACATTGAACATACAAAAGCAAATTACTATTGTACAACTGACATGTGTCCAAGATTAAGCCTCTTATAATTTTATTATATAGTAATAGACAAGAAAAATGCAGACCCTAACAAACCTAACACCATTAAACAATATACGGTGTAGTGTATGATAAGACATAGAGGAAGTAGACAAAATTAGCGTGCAAGTTATAGCACAAACACTTACAAGTTACAACTAAGCCAAATGAAAGCAAAATCATGAAGATAAGAAAACAAGTGAAAACTACAACATGCCATGTGCTTATAGAGTGACAGTAATATATAAATAAACATACCCGAATTACACGGTATTATTTTCTATAAGCATATCCGAATTAGACCTTTCTAAACTATACCATGCAAATATAAGATAGAAAAAACCGATTTAAAATAGATTTAAAACTGAACATATAAATATATATATTTACTTCTATGGAGTTTGTGAAGGATAGAAATGTACATGTACCTGAGTGAGTTTGACTCTTGTTCTCTTTCAAAGTACTTCTTAGAGTTGATCCAATCTATTGCAATCAAAGATTTAACACAAATTAATTTATGCTGGCAAAATTAAATAATAGAAAAATAGTTAGAGCTAGCATTAAAAAAGAAAAAACTAGATGGCCGGTGAAAATTAAATCCTAATCATATCAAGGAGCATGTGAAAAATGCAGTAATCAGAGCACAATGTATTTAACAAGGAGCTTGTGAAAAATGCAGTAAGCTTAAACTAGATGTATTTAACAAGGAGCACAATGTTTTCATACTACTTCCAGCACCCTACGTAAATCACTATCAAAGGTTTTATATATGTTCGCCTAGGGGTTGTAGAAACACCAGATTATATTTTCAACAACCTATAGAAGCACCAGATTTTCCAAGAACTTTATCAGCCCCTATTTAGAGTTTGACAAAATTGATTATCAATTCACAAATTCTAAGCATAAAACCCAAATTGAACTTTAAGAACTCACAAATTCGGAAACTCAATATCAAATTGAACCTATGAACTCACAAAAATAAGAAATTTGCTCACCTGTGAAGTTCGAATTGGAGCCGAGCTATGGGGGCTGGAAGAGGTCATGGGACATAAAGGGGCAGCGACTCAGCGGTGGAGCAGTGGGGCAAGGGAGTTTGAACAACCATTGTACAGAGGAGACGAAAAGTGGTGGTTCCACAGAGGAGTGAAATAACAATTGCTCTTCTGCGGGTTCTTCGGCCCTTTTCTTCCAAGGCGTTGAAATGGTGATGGTGATGAGCAGGTCAGACTCAGAGAGAGAGAGAGATTAGGGTGAGGCGAGGAGTGCGAGTTCTTCGGTAACAAACGAGGTCGAACAGCCCTTCTTTGTTGAGACGGATAGCTAGGAAGGACTAGGGATCGAGATGTCGAAGAGTGGGGAGAGCTTCCAGTGGTCTTCAATCGAAGATAAACAACGATGAGGATCGGAAGGAGAGAGGGCGGAAGTGGATGGGTCTGAGAGTTAAGGGAGATGGACGAAGAGGGGCAAGGAGATAGGGTTTAGCCTTCGGATCTGAATGAAGGGCGTTTGTCTGGATAATGAAGTGGGAGGACGCTTATATAATAGGGTTAGGGTTAGCAACGGGGACTCTCCTGCCGTCGCAAATATCATCCAGCTACCGCAAAATTAGCAACGACCCGTGGCTATGCCGTGGTAAATATTGACCCAATGGCCATGGCAATTCACTTCCGTTGCTACCTTGCGTGGCTAATTTGTTTTTTTTTTGGAGTGCGAGAAGGGTTTTAGTAAAAAAATAAAATTGATTCCGCTCGACTTGTTTCTCCGAGTCTCCCTTTTTTTTTGAATATTTCTCCGAGTCTCCCTAAATCCCTTTCAGAGCTTCAACCCGCTTGGCCGCTTCAACTTCGCCAGAGCTTCAATTGGGGACTCAGAGCGCGTTGTCTCTCCAACTTCGCCATCGCCGCCAATCTCGCTTCAACTTCGCCACCTTGCTTCGCCATCTCCCTTGCTCTTCGTCTTCCTTTCTCCACCAGTCGAAATCTCCACATCGCCATCTCCGCCAGTCGAAATCTCCCTCGCTTCACCATCTCCCTTGTTTTCGCAGTTTAGGTTGTTAGCGAAGTCGGAAGTTCAAATCAGGTATTCCCGTTCTTCTCTTTCTAGATTTTTGGAATTTTGGTTTAGTTGAAAATGAGATCTGGATCTGATTTTGTAAAGATCACATTTCTAGGTTTTTTTTTACGGATTATGTTGAAGTATTCATGGTCTGAAATATCTACTTTTGATTTGTACTAGAAAAGCGTGTGAATCCGACGGATTGGAGAGAAGAGGTTCATTTTCTCAGTTTTAGTTTGAGTCAGGTTTCTCCTCTTCTTATGTCTTTGGATTTTTTGAGTTCGAATCACTTCTGGTGTCACTTTCTATGATTTTAATCACTTGTTTTCCCGAATCAGGTTGCTACCGAAAGTGCCTTGGAGTTCAGAAGTTCGAATCATCCCCTTAAGTTGGAATCAGGTGATAACCTAATCTTCTATTGTACTGTATTTGAACCTGAATTGCTATCTTATTTTGAATCTGAATTCTTACTGACGTTCTCTTTTGATTGAATACAAGTCACATGAGTATATTTCTCTAGATTAATGACATATATTAACCACGTACACAATTAAAAATGCTAAGGAAAACCAAGGTATATTTCTCGAATCAGGAGATTAGAGGCAATTTGAGATCCACGTCCGTCTTCCCTCTCTGTTTGTCTCATAGGTATGTTCCTCTCTCCCTCCATCCCTGACTAAATGCGATCTGTCTTTAAATTTTGACCTAATCGCGATTTCTCTCCGTAAATCAGCTAGCACCTTAGTTGAGATATTATAGCTGTTTGATCAAGTTCTCCTTCTCCAGTTGACATATTCTAGCTAACTAGGAGGCTCAATGCCTTATTTATGCTCTTCTAATTGCTGATTTTATCCCTGACTGAATTAAATTTTTTTTATTTGAGGTTTTGCTCTTATGAACATTGAATTTCACTAACTGTTGATTTAAACTTGTATGCCAAATTGGTAAAACTTGACTACTGCATGTGCTTTACACACTATCATACTCAAGGAACTTCAGAAAGTGTGCTGTAGTTTTTTGCAAAGCAGGGATTGTTATGATTCATTATGGTGATAAGTTCATAGCAACTAGCCAAATAAGGAGTTTGCCGCCACACTTTTCTTTCTGTAAGCTAAATGGACTCTCAAACTTGTAATCTATATCTGCAGACATACAAAGAAACAGAAGCGCAAACAAACACAATAGAACTTGAGTCAAAATACAATCCATTGCAGCTAATTTCTCTTTACTCCAAAAGTAAAATTCAAAATCTGAAATTGGAACTGGATAACTGTTAGGAAGGAATGTTATTGCTTCTACACTGCTTGGATTGAGTATTTTTAGTTTTTTACCTGTTCCCAGCTTTGTTTTGTTTTCTAGTCATTGATTCTCGGAATCAACTTTATCAATTATCAATCACTTTGAGTAATAAGTATCTTTCTAGGCGAAACTGAAAATAGACCATTCTTATTTTTTCTATATAATCACAGCTTGTGGTTGGTTACTGTTTACTATGAATTTTGTTGTGAAATGGGTGTGAATTGTGAATGTGTGAACTGTAGACAGGTTGTGCTTGTAAATAGATGTGTTTTTCCATATTTTTCTCATATTTTTTACTGTTGCATTGCAGATGGTTGAATTGTATGTTCTTGGAGTGTTATGTACTGTTGAGTGGGTATCTTGGTGAAACTTCTTTTGCTGTTGCAGGTGGTGAATCTGCAATCCACTATAGGTTCAATGTTTCCAATTTGATCTTTTTTTGTAACTCAGCCTCTTGAGCCTCTGATTCACTCTTGACACGTTCAAGCCCTGCAATTGTAAGTGATTTTCTGAGATCGTTCATTTCCTTCAACTGCTCAATTCCTTTTAATTTCCCATCTCCTTTTTTGCTATCCCCCACCAGGAATACTTCAACTCCTCTAAGCTTTTTCAGCTGCCCCATCCCTGGAGGCAGTTCTAATAAGTGCTTGGCAATATTCACGTGAAAATATAAAAGGTCGGTCAACCCTACTAAGTTTGTTGGTAGTCTACGGAGGTTTTTACAACCATTTAGTTTAAGGACTTTCAATGCAAGATTCTTGGATAGGGAGGGCACGACATCTATAAGAGTATATGAAAGATCTAGATAACGGAGGTATCCTAATTTAGAAAAGGTGTTTGTATGAAGTGTTTTGAGATTTGTATTGCTTATATCTAAAACGCGAAGGCGGTTGAAGCTCTGAAAGAAGGTGGGGTTTGCTAATATTATTTTCCCAGTAGTATTATAAGATCGCACCAAAAGAAATGTTCTTAGACCCTTTCACTTTTCCCTAATAACATCAAGCAAGTGGCCCTTGACAGCAGTTTCCTGACCATTCTGAATCCTATTCTTCCAGCTCAAAGAAAAATGGTGGGTCTTATTTGAAAACCTTAATTCATTGGCCTTTAATTATATATTTTAAAAAAAAAAGAAATGCTAACTTGAGAAAGAAATCGAAATTGGGCATGCAATTGTCATATTACAGTCTCATCAGATTTTCCTTTTGGAAGTTCATTCATCTGATGAGGCTATGTATTCTGCAGTCAAAATGAGCTTTGAGGAAAGCCTGAAACATGAGTTTTTTAACTTAATCATGGAATGGACTCTTTAAGGGTTTCTTTAGATTACCCATTTGAGCTTGAAGAAGAAAAAAAGGAGAGAAAGTTAGTTGAAATTAGGGAATCTGAGGAGGGAGAAATCTTTAAATTAAACCGTGTCAGATCTGAAAATAGTAATGGAAAGGGAATAGGCTTTTTGTTCTGCACCCTCAGATTGATTTTATGATTGAAATTTAAAAACAGTAATGGGAAGGGATCCTTGACAAACTCCTTCTATTTGTGATAATTTAGGATTGAGTTGTTTCTTTGACTTAATCTGATTTTTGGTTTCTTTGAATGATGATTGAGTTGTTTCTTTGACTTAATCTTACTGTATCATGATTGAATATTTCCCCCCTTTATGTAGCGTTTTTGCCTGCAAGATAACTCTTTGCGGGAAATCATCTGCTGCAAACAAGGTTCGTCTTCATTCGCACTGTGCCCAGTCAAGCTGTATCTGAAACTGGGTCAGGTAGCATGTGGTCATTATTCGAAGACGGGATAAGGTACTTTCTCTATTTTTCGCTGGCATCTACAACTCAGGTGCCTGAGATATATAGTAGGCTTCTTTTTGTGCTTGTACATGATGATATGGGACCCAACTGAGGGCTTGTGAGTGATGCTGTCAAGTATCAACAACACCTTGCATTTCAAGGTATATATTCCGAATGCGACCTCATTTACTCATCCTTTCCCTGCAACTCATTGACTGTATGTTTACATGAAAAAGCTCTAAAAAAAATTAATGAAGCTATATACACACACTAACTGTGATTGACCTTTACTTGGTGAAGGTTTGTATAATTTGTTATAGAGTTATTGGATAGATATCTTTGCCTGAAATTAGATGCTGAGATTAGATTCTATCTTATTTTGGATCTGATTTTTGTCTATATAGGTTTGCTTGCTATTCGCTCTTTTGGCTGCAAAATAATACACTACTGCTATGTTCTTCTGTCTGAAAATCTCACCTTCAGATTCCACATTTCACTTAATTTCTTGCTCTTGTTGTCATTTTAGCTTGGTTTTATCAGTATCTTGAATCAAAATCTTCAATTTTGTGGGTTTTCTTTACTTTCTTGTCCCACTTCAAGCATTTTGTTTTCAAGATTCAGTTTTTTTCCCTTCCCTATCTGGGCATTGCTTATTTTGCTCTTCAATGAATATACCCAAATTGCAAATTTACTAAAATGTGACATGTATTATTTCTATGTGCAGTGAAAAAAATGGAAACCTCAAAATTACTTACCCTAATAGATTTTGATTGCAAGTTCACTTCTGAATTCATATGCATTTTGACTGAAAATAGGAATGGGATTAAGCAAAGGAAAAACTCATGGCAAGATGGAACCTTGGGAACCAACTACCCGATACCTCCGAACACGAACTACACTTACGCAATGCAATCCAAGGATCAGGTTGGAAGCTACTCATACTTCCCATCGACATCATTCCACAGAGCTTCGGGTGATTGGTACAAGTCTTCCCATCGACATCATTCCACAGAGCTTCGGGTGATTGGTACAAGTCTGATCACAAGGTGAGTCAGTGTGGACATCCTGTCTTAATTGTAGACAATTGATGATTAGCAAGTGTTTGTTTGTAAGGTTAGTAATCAATCTGTAGAGTTTGTAGAGGATAATTGATGCAGATTATTACCTCATTTGTGAATGATGTTCCTGGTGTTTTGGTTATCAATAAAATCAAACGAAAAATGTTGAATGGATAATTGTTAAGAGTTGAAATCCATCAGCTTGTTGAGCTCTCTCTCTCTTCTTTTTCTTTTTTTTTTGTTTGAAATGAGCCATTTTCGACACCTTATTGCGTCGAAATTGGCATGCCAATTGCAACGCCCTAGGGTGTCGAAAATGGCATGCCAATCTCGACGCTTTTAGGCGTCGAAATGGGCCCCGACGTAATTTCGCGTCGAAACTGGCCGATTGCCATTCGTGACGCAAAAAATACCGATGCTTTCTTAAAGCGTTGAAATTGATTTTTTCGACGCTTTATAGCGTCGAGAATGGTCTTTAAAAGTGTCGAAAAGGGTCTGCTTTTCCTGTAGTGCCACTTAGAGCATAGTTTAAGGAGTCGAGATATAACTAGGCGTACCTATGTGTCCGAAAACCCCAACCCGGGGGTCGACAGGTTGGCGGGTTAACCCGCACCGATATACAAATTAGAGGCTAAAAATAGGAGTCGTGTAGAATCTCTTGTCCATTCCTAATCAATTAACGCACCATCAAATACTGTTAGGCAGTTATAGGTCTATCTACTCCAAAATTCAAAGCTTCAAGCTCTAACAAATAAACAAAATCAACCATAAACATCTAACTCTAAAGCAAAAACTCTAAAAACCAGAAATTAAGCTCTAAAAAATCAAATATCAGATACTCACATGATGTTTTGTCGGGCTTCACCATATCAAACAAGAAACAACCGAGTGTTTTCTTCATTGGTGATATCTTATTAGAAATCCAAGCAATTATGGAGTGACGGGGTGGACAGACGGAGGTGATGCTCCTCCACAGTCAGAAGCAAAGATTACAAGGAGATAGAGTAGGAAGCACACGAAGTGGAAAGATAGCAAGGAGGTGGTAGTAATATGGTGAGGACAGATGGAAAAGGTGATTGCATAGAATAGAGGTGGTGGACAGAAGAATCGACGTTGTTGCGGTTCTTCTAGCTTCCTTGTTACTCGACAAAGAATCAAAGAAGATTAGGGTCGCACTTTTCTGGGGTGTGAAAATTGGGAACTCCATTTTTTTAATCAGGTAAAAATTTGAGGCTAGACAAATTTGAACCTCGAAAGCCGACTTGTCGGCAGACAGATAATCGTAATAAACAAACAAAAATATAAAGATGGTGCAAAAGACATGCAATAGCACTCTACAAGGCGAAACTAAACACAACTAAACCAAACGAGATGTGGACGTAGACGAATGAAGAAGCCAAGCACTACTCGGAAGTAGCACGACCCCAGCATGTCCCTACTCCAAACAACCAGAACCCCATCAATCGGATAAGAAAGTCTAAACACATCAAACGTAAAGATCCACATCGCCTGAACCGAAAGCACCAGAAACCCTAGCGGGAATTAGCTAGCGCTAACCCAACAGGGATTTATTTATTACTCCCTCCGTCCAAAAATACATGGGCTTTACTATTCACGCACGCTTTTTTAAGAAGGTAAAAACTATATAAAATATTAACTTTTTTATTAATTTTTTTAATAATTACAAACTTATTATCAATAAGTTTGTAATTATTAAAAAAATTAATAAAAAAGTTAATATTTTATATAGTTTTTACCTTCTTAAAAAAGCGTGCGTGAATAGTAAAGCCCATGTATTTTTGGACGGATGTAGTATTAGTTATATATTAATATTAACAGGATAGATCCTATGTAAGCAAGGCTTACTATGTAATTAGTGAGCAACTCTAAGCCTTTGGATGAGCAAAAACGGATGGACCAGATCAACTTTGAATTTTAATCAATTTTTATTAACGTAAATTTCGCGAGGTACCCCTGTGATATTGCAATTTTTGCAAGGTATACAAATCTTTTACATATTTCGTGTGGTGCCCCTAAGGTTTTGATATTTTTTGCCTCGCGCCCTTTGTTTGTTAAAATTGACGAAGCCTTCCATCTCCGTTACTTTTCAGTTTAAAAAAAAAAGAACAAAAGACAAAAAGAAGGAAAGGGAGCGAAAGAAGACGAACGAAGGTCGATTAGAGCACACATCTTTCTCTAACAAAGTTAAGAAGGTGTAAATCCCTTTCACGAAAAGATCATGAGCGCTCTCGCTGGAAACCCTACGCCGCCACCGGCGGCAATCGCTAACAATGAGAAACTCCGGCCTCCAGGGGAACCACCGGACGACGCTAAATCATGAAAAGGTACAATCTTGGGCGTAGGCCCTGCGCGGAAGCCGGTTCTTGCTCCTGGGGTGCTGGAGGGGAAGGTCCGGGTCTCCTTTCCCAATGGCGAGGAAGGCGATCCGGTGATAGAAATTGGGCAGGAGGTTATGGATGCCTTGGCTTCAGCATGGAAATCATCGGTCATCGTTAAGCTGCTTGGCAGATTCGCTCCCTATGACGTCATGGAGAGGAAACTCAAGGAGTTGTGGTGGCCAATAGGACGGTTATTCCTACCAGATCTACCGAATGGCTACTATGTAGTTAGGTTCGACAACGAATACGACTATTGCGACGCTCTTACGGGAGGGACATGGATGATCTTCGGGCACTATTTGATCACAAAAGCTTGGAATCCGGACTTTGATCCAGAGAATGATGTCATCACCACCTCTCCAGCGTGGGTTCGCATTGCCAAGTTGCCGATAATGTTCTACGAAGAGGATGTCCTGTGGAAAATTGCTTCGGGTCTTGGTTCACCAATCAAGGTTGACACAAGGACGCTATTCTCTAGCCGGGGGAGATACGCCAGAATATGTGTGGAAGTGGATTTGCTTAAACCACTGAAAGGTACGGTGACCATCAATGAACGCTGTTACTATCTCGAGTACGAAGGGCTCCACAAGATATGCTTCAAATGTGGGCGTTATGGGCATATCGCAATGCAATGTTCTAAGGATGGCAAAGGAGGTCCTAGCAGTAGCAGCCGAGACACAACCGGCCCGAGTCAAGACGGTGTGCACATGAACCAGGCTCCAAATGATTCAACTGATAGCCCGATGGAGAATGTGGAAGGGGACAAGAGTGGCTGCTATGGGCCTTGGATGGATGCGCCGCGCCGACGCCGGAATGCTAGAGAGAAGCCTAAAGTCGCCGGAACTAGTGCTGCCGCCGGCAGTGTGAATGGTACTCATCAGAAGATCCTCTCCGGTAACAATTTTGGAAACTTGGATGTGGAAGCGGATGTGGTGGAAGAACGTGATCAAAGTCAGGATCGTGCCGAGAGAGGCGCGAAAGGCAAGAATGTAGTGGGGGAATCCACGGAGAAGGAAAGTATGTTTGAATCGAGCGGGAATTTGGGCACGCAGGATCGTGGAGTTACCATTACATTTGTCCACGGTGTTTCGGATAAGGCCGATAAAACTCAAAAAAGATATTCAAGGAGGGCCACGAATCGCAGGAATGGGCCGAATACAGTTGGGCTGAATAGAGGCAACAACGTAGGCCCACTAAAGAAACGAAGACGTGATGAGCCTGGGCAGGTTTGGAAGGAGAAATTAATCTCGGCTAACAGACCGGTAATTGCTGAGGAGACTATGGTGCCGTCGGGGCTCGTCGATTCTTCCATCAACGCCGGTGTGGCCCTCATAGCAACTCAGCAAGTGGCCGGCCAGATGGAGGCGGTGCACATAGAGGAATCATGTCAGATGGACACAGGGAATCTCGCAGAGCTGAGTACAATCTCCGTGAGCACTGAGACGTTACAACAGACTACAGACGGAGACACGGGCTCGATGGTTAATGAGGGTGCTAAGCCGATAGGTGTCGATCCTGACTCGACAAACCCGAATCCCATATCTCAATGAATTGCATTGTGTGGAATTGTTGCGGAGCCGGTAGTGACGGGTTCCGTAGAGCGGTCAAGTATATGAGCAAGCGTCATAAAGTAGACATGATTTCCATTCTTGAACCGAAAATATCTGGTGATAGAGCTCGTGAAGTCTGGTCACGGCTTGGCTTCCCCAATAGTGAGATCGTCGAAGCTGATGGCTTTCGAGGAGGAGTTTGGCTCCTTTGGAAGGAAGAGAAGATCAATGTGGTGGTCACCCAGAGACATGAGCGCTTCATTGTGGCGAAAACCACGATTGGTCTACAGAAGGCTATCTTTGTATTAGCTTATGCCTACCCTAACGATGTTGATCGTCGGAGATTCTGGGATGACATCGAGGAAGCTACTAGTGGTCAACATAATGCGATGTTTTTCAGGGGTGATTTTAACTGTTTTCTTCATAACTGGGAGAGGAACTCGCATGGTGGAAGTTTATCCCATAACACTGATAGATTGAGGACCTGGTCGGATAATGCCAATTTGATTGATCTTGGTTTCTCCGGTCCTACCTTCACTTGGGATAGGGGTCGGACCCCAGCGACCTACAAAGCAAGCAGGATTGCTAGATTTTTCACTAATGATATTGGGCGTGTGTAGTGGCCTGAGGCAGCGGTTAAACACCTTCCAAAATTTGGGTCTGATCATTGTCCTATCCTCCTTGAGCTCAACCCAGCCAGGAGAGTTAGAAAGCATCGGCGTCCCTTTCGGTTTCAAGCTGCCTGGACCACACATCCGCAGTTTCAGGAGTTGATTCTTGAAGAGTGGGATTGGCAGAGCACGGCTCCGGTTGCCCTCCAGAAGCTGCGCCAAGGGCTGATTAAGTGGAATAGGGAGACCTTTGGAGATATATTCGAGCATAAATCTGGACTTGAGAACCGGCTGGGTGAAATCCAAAGTGAGCTCCCCAACCAGGTGACCGAGGAGTTGCTCAAAAGCAAGGAGGAAACTCAGTTAGAGCTGACCAAGACTCTGGAGCAAGAGGAGCTCCTATGGCTCCAGAAATCTAGGGAACAATGGCTGCGCTCGGGAGATCGTAACACTACTTTTTCCACCTCTCGACTACCATTCGACGGAGGAAGAATAAAATTGATATGCTGAAAAGTAGCAATGGGGAGGAAATCAGTGGCAGTGATGCTATAGAAAAGGAAAATGTGGAGTTGATCACAAACTCTATACTATTCCTGATGAGGAGATAGCTACTACCCCTATGCAACCTGGAACCTATCATTTGATTCCGAGCTCTGAGTGGGACGTTGTTGCCTTGCCAATCACGGACGAGGAAATCAGCCGGGCAGTGAAAGAAGCAAGGCCGTTAAAAGCTCCAGGTGTTGATGGATTTCACGCTCTCTTCTTCCATAAATGTTGGGACATCTTGTGGCAATCGGTCAAGGAGTGTATCCGGAACTTCTTCATTTTAGCTGAGATGCCGGAGAACCTGAACGACACTCTTATAGTGCTCCTAGCCAAAGTGATGAAGCCGAAATTGGTGACTCAATTCCGACCGATAAGCCTTTGCAATGTGATCTATAAATCCATTACAAAAGTGCTTGTCAATAGGATGAGACCCCTTCTAACTACGCTCATTAGTCCTTTGCAAGGTAGTTTCTTACCTGGCAGGCTTGTATTTGATAACATTGTTGTGATGCAGGAACTTGTTCACTCGATGAGAAGGAAGAGAGGTCCAAAGGGCTGGATGATCCTCAAGATTGATCTCGAGAAAGCTTATGATCGGTTGAGATGGGATTTCGTGATAGAGTCCATGCGTGATGCGGGGTTCCCGGAGATTTAGTTGCAGTGGGTGGCCGCCTGCATTACCACAGTATCCACTAGAATCCTTGTGGACGGCGAGATGCCCGAAGAGTTTAAGCCAACGAGAGGCTTACGCCAGGGAGACCCTATTTCTCCTTATTTATTTATCCTCTTTATTGAACGTCTGAGTCAAATGATTTTCAAGGCTGTTGACAATGGCGATTGGATCCCGGCTCGGCTGACTAGGGAAGGCCCCAATGTCTCCCATGTTCTCTTTGCGGATGATATAGTTCTCGTTGCGGAGGCGTCAGTCGATCAGCTTCGGGTGATACAACGGATTCTGGATGCCTTTTGCTCGGCTTCCGGACAGAGAGTGAATATTGCGAAATCAAAGCTTTTTGTATTTCCCAATGTAAGATCGGAGGTGGTAGTGGATTTTCAAAGGAACTGTGGATTTGAGGTGACGAAGGACCTTGGAAGCTACTTGGGCATGCCGGTTCTTCACAAACGAGTCACCAAGGAGACATTCGCTCCTTTGCTCGACAAGATTAGCTCAAGGCTTTCGAATTGGAGGGGTAAATACTTGAGTCTCGCAAGGAGGATAACCCTTACTAAATCTGTTTTGTCGTCTATACCTGTGTATACAATGGCTACGGTTAGTTTGCCGGTTGAGATTTGTTCTAAAATTGACAAAATTTGCAGGGATTTCATCTGGGGAGACGGTGAGAATGGTCGACGAATGCACCTTGTCAGTTGGGAGCCCCAAGCACCTTGGTGGATTGAGAATTCAAGCAATGCGCGACCTCAACCTTGCGACTACGGGCAAGCTGATGTGGAGATTCTTGATAAGTAAAGATGGTGCTATGTGGAGTGATATTCTCCAGGCAAAGTACACCAGATCGTTGACGGCAGGAGTTGCTGGGACCTCACATATTTGGTCAAGTATGCTCCAAAGTTCAGCCGCGGTGGTGGCGCAGGGGGCGAAGTGGATTGTTGGAGATGGCAGTCTTGTTCAGTTCTGGACTGATAAATGGCTCGGTGAACATCCTCTTTGCGAGGTAGCGTTGCAAAGCTTGGGCGAGGGGGATCGATCGCGTACGGTTCGCTCATATTGGAGAGAGTATGGAGGATGGGACTGGGAGGCTTTGCAGCAAGTGCTCCCGACCACGCAGCTGCTGAGGCTCGCTGCTGTGGGTGTTGGGGAATTAGGCGGTGAGCCTAATAGGCTCAGCTGGAAGGCCACGCCGGATGGGAGCTATTCGATCAAGTCAGCCTATGAGCTACTCAGGGGCACGAGTGACACCAGCTTCAATGATTCACAAGTCTACAAGCGTATATGGGTATTGAAAGTGCCTGAAAGAATTCGTTGTTTTGTCTGGCTAACCATTCGGGGTGCCATTCTGACTAATGAAGAGAGGTGTCGTCGGCACCTAGCTGAGGACCCATGCTGCAATGTGTGCCCCGAGTCCCGGAATCACTTATACACCTCTTCAGGGACTGCAAAGAGATCAGTGGGTTATGTGCGAAGTTAGGAGGGCCGCCCATTGGGAATTCCTTCTTTGAAGATCCTTTTGCTGCCTGGGTTCGACGCAATTTGCTGAGAGGGAAGCACGCAGAGCCGACGATGGATTGGGAGAGCACCTTTGCTACTGCCCTGTGGTGGATTTGGAGATGGAGAAATAGTCGAGTGTTCAGAGGTGAGGGCTGCTCGATAGACCAAGCAGATTTCATCAGATTGAAAGTGGCCGAGTATGCTCGGGCTTGGCAAGCAGCGACGACAGCACAACAATTAAAGCCAAACGCTGGGTTGAGATTTCGTGGGAGAAGCCATCGGAGGGCTGGGTGAAGCTCAATTCGGACGGCTCGATTGTGGTCGAGGGCTGCGCAGGTGCTGGAGGAGTAGTCCGTGATAAAGACGGGCGTTGGATCGTTGGATATGTGCGCCGAATCGGGTGCTGTACGGTTCCTGTCGCCGAGCTTTGGGGCCTCCCTGATGGCCTTCGGGTGCTCTGGGATAGAGGCCACCGTAGAGTTATGGTAGAAGTGGACTCCTTGCTAGTCACGAACTTGATCAAGAAATGAGTCGAGGATTGCCATCCTCTTTCTAGCATGGTTCGCCAATGCAGAGCTTTCTTGCCCGGGACTGGGACATCCAGTTCCGGCATGTCTTCAGGGAAGCAAACTATGTCGCCGACTCCCTTGCTTCGGTGGCCTTATCTTTTCCGATCGAGTTCCACGTTTTAGTTAATCCTCCGTTAGACGTTAATAATGCTATTTTAGAGGACATCAGGGGAAGGACTACTCCCCGCCTTTTAGCTGTGTAGTCCGTTTATGCTTTTTTAGCGTAATCTTATTGGGAGGCTACTCCCACTCTTTCTACCAAAAAAAAAGAGAAGGGCAAAGGCAGGCCGCGAGAGAGAAAGGGAAGACAAAGGCAGCTCACGTGCGCGAGAGAGAAGACGAACGTCGAAGAAAGAAAGGTGAGAGAGAGAAGACGAAGGAGCGCTGGTGACTAAGGACGACGGCGGTGGAGGTAAGTATCTCTTAGTTTAACCTAGGGTTTGGGGATTTAGGGGTTAGGGGTAAGGATTTGAATTGTTGAAATTCAGTGGATGATTCGAACTCTAGTATCTCTCATTTTAATCTAGGGTTTAGGGATTTAGGGGACTGATTTGAGGCCATAGGTATACGAGTATCTATCTGTCTACTATAAAAAGCTTGAACTACTGTTTATACCGCATCAGTGGTCATGAATTTTTTGAAATATTTAGATATGATACTTTGAATGGGTAGGCTATATATGCCACCAGAGACTAGAAGCAATTAGTTAGGCTAGGAGAAAAGGGAAATTAATGTAAGAGGTGGGTGACCCAATACTAAATTAATAATTGACAGATTTGGGGCTATCATTCACTGTCATAAAAATTGTTTATATTCTTGTGCACTTGTTTTCTGATCCTCTCCTTTAGCTCCACCATGTGACAATATTATAAAATGCTTCAAAACATCAATAGATAATGTGGGAAAGATCTTGGGCAATGGGGATGTCCCTTACTCCCTTAGCTAATATTAAACTCAAGTTTGAAGGTCAAATACGTACAAGAAGTTATAGAAGATCACATAAGCTTACAATTAACATATGGAAGATCATGGGGTTGTCTATTTATTCTGGATTGTATAACCTTGTGATAGACTTTGGAACTGTCATTTGATTGTGATTTCCATACCAGCTTTCAATTATTTGTTCTCTTCTCAATTCTTGCCCCCTGCTGAGATTTTGTGGATTTAAAATGCTTTAGATAAACTGATCAAGTGTAAACATTAATAATATAATCCTTGTGCATTTTTGTAAGCCTATTAGCTTAATTGGAAAAGCGATGTGTTTATACACAAAGATATGAGTTCGACTTCCACATAAGCTAACTTTGAACTTACTCGGTTGTTCACCATGTCACTAAATTAAAATTATAACTTTGATCTCATGATTAGAAGATAATGAAAAGGTTTGACCTTGAAAATGTTTCAGTTTGCTGCAAACAAGTTTCAGATTTGAGTTGCTGTCACACGAATTATTGAGACAACCATATTCAATGTTGTAATATTACTGCATTGAGTTGGTGTAATAAGTACCATGCATACCTACTTGTCCAATTCAACAACAACAACTGGCTTTGAGCTTCTTTTTACAGCAACAACAAACTTATGGGAAAACTCCAACACAAATTCACCATAATTCCTATCCACATGAATAATATAGTAAGAGCTTTTACCTTAACATACATAGGATTCTTGTAGGGTTCGTGATCAAATGGTAGACAATTCATTAATAAAGATATAGTGGCTCAAAATCTTTTCCAAAAAGACGTCGAAATGAATAATCAAGTAAAATTCTTCATACAGAGCTTTTCAGATTTTGTTGCCTAATAGAAAATCTCATATCTAATGAATCCAGACATTGTGAAATCAGAAAGAAAGAAAAAAAGTAACAAAACTCCCTGTTTATGGCAATATCATAATCAAGCCAAGTCAAGCTTTTATTTGCATAAAATAAGAATTGATAGGCAACACAATGATGTGAATTCATCAAGCTAAAATCAAACACCATTTCACTGTTACACATAAGCTTTTCCAGTTCTTCACATTTTTATTAATAAATTAGGAGGCAAATCTGTAGTGTTATTAAAATTCCATTAAATGTAGGCATAAACCCAAACACTGACCAATAAAATTCAACAACTATAGGGAGTGTATGCGGGATTTGAACCCGCGTCTCTGTGCATGAGCATAACGCTCTTCCATTTGAGCTAATAGACTTAAAATCAAGGGCATTTGGTTGTCATACCAATGGCTTCTAGCTACAAACACTAGAATTCCAATGGAGTTGTTGCCCGGCAATACACCATGTATACGAAGATTCCTTGTTCTTCTATAGATAACTAAATGGCTAAATACTGATGGAGTTATTATATATTGTCATAATGCACCCATGAATACCAGAATATATAATTTTTATTGGAAAAAATAAAAAAGTCAAATGGAACAATATTTCCTATGCAAATAACATAGCCATAGCATATCACTTAATAGAAATCTCATCCTAAAGCAACATACCAATTAATATATATATATATATATATATATATATATATATATATATATATATATATATATAGAGTATATATATATATATACACTAAGTTAAATTTTTAGTGAGGGAAGGATCATAACTAATTTGATACAAGTATGAAGAAAATATGACAGAAAACAAATTAGATGGTGAAATAATAAAATTAGAAAATAATTTATGTTGGCAAACAAGATCTTTACACTGCAGGTTTAATATCGAAGTCTCGCAGCATAAGGGAAAAGAAGAAAATTAGAATACACAAAATCCCTTAAAGATAGGAATTTTCAAAAATCCCTAAATCTATATAAAAAAACCTAATTGGAACAAAACTCTTCAATCATCTATACATCAGATCCGGAAGACCCTAAGTCCAACCATGAAACCTCAATTCAAAGACCCCAATCTGACCAAAAATGATCTGGATCAAACGAGAGCTTACCACCAGTGCAATTGCTCCACCGGCCTCGCAATCGTCGACCTCACGCTGAGATCAAAATCGTTGTCAATTGTTCTTCGTTCTCTCTTAGGACCTGCCTTCCCCCTTCTCTGATCGACCTTCGTTCGTCTTCTTTCTCTCCCTTTCCTTCTTTTTGTCTTTCGTTAATTTTTTTAATTGAAAAGCAACGGAGATGGAAGGCTCCGTTAATTTTAACAAACAAAGGGCACGAGGCGAAAATTACCAAAACCTTAGGGGCACCACACGAAGTATGTAAAAAGTTGTATACCCGGTGAAAATTGCAATACCACAGGAGCACCCCGCGAAATTTCCGTTTTATTAATATTAGAAGGGGCTCACATAAAAACCAATACAACTCTCTACATATTGGAGGTGCGAATTCCACGTTATAAAAAAAAAACGCACCCCATCCTCTCCATTCTCCTCTTCCACCGTATAGCCTGCAACCCTTCTACGCTCGATCTCCGCAACCCTATCAACCTGGATAGCCTCCCTCTTCACCTCTGAATCTTGATAGCCCTCTCGATCTCATAACCGATATCAAATTCAAAATGAAAAACCATATTGAAAGTGTGAAATCAAAAGAAGAAGATCAAGTCATGAGGATCCACCACTTCCGAAGGCTCTAATTTGTTTCTAAGGTTAACTTCGTTTCATTATCATCAATTTGTGTGCTATTTTTTGGATTCAATCTAGGGTTTAGTTTTCTTCAAGTTATTTAGTTTTAATGTAAAAAATCTGAGTCTTTATAGTACATGGATTCAAATGGGGAATCGATGTCAAAATCAAAAGCATCACCGCTTCATTGATTAATTTGGAGGCATGCTCTTACTTTGTTTATGATTGACTTCAAATTCAAAATACGCACCGCTTTATAAATCATAAGAAGTCAATTTTGATTTTATTTGATTTAAAAACGTTGTTTTTAATTTTTGCATATCGCTTGTTTTATATGTTTTCTTTGAATTTGTGTTGTAATGTCTCCTTTGTTGAAGAATTTGTATTGTAATGTCTCCGTTTATTTACATTGCCTATGGTATCCACTTCCTGCCACAACTCCTTCCAGCGATGCCTTTTCAACCGATGCTAAATTCTACGGCTAAACAACTATTTAATAGTTGCATTTTTATGGGTAGAATAAGAGATTATTCGTTTGCATATGGGATATTATTCATTCGTATATAGCCGATATCGGGTTTGATATTCGTATTTTTATGGTTAGAATTAAAGATTATTCATTTGTATATAGGATATTATTCGGGCGGATATTTTCACCACTAATTTTTACAATTTCCACCACTAATCACCGCATAGGTATGCAGTGGCGTTAATCCCATTTTTCCCCGAGCCACCGATATATATATATATATATATATGGTGGATTCGTTGACCGTATACGAACCCACCGGATGACTTGGGTAAAACGGATCCCGTTATGCCCACTACTAGAAAACGCATCTATACTCTCGAAACTAACCTTGAACGTAGCCTCAACCTTAGCCTCGGAAATATATTACCCCCGAAAATGCCCTCGAATTCGACCTCAAAACATATTTTGAGGCGTAGAGGAGGGAGGTTAAATGTGGCCTCGAATATTAACCTCGAATTTTTGTTTTCGAGAGTAAAATAACCTCCAAATAATTTCGAGAGTAATTTCGAGATCAATAGTATCGAACTATTTCGAAACTAAATTTAGTACTATTAGCCTTCACATTGCCTTCAAATGAAATTGGTAGGTATTTTCGAGGGTACCGACTTCGAGGCTAAATAGTATCGATTCATAGCCTCGAAATAGTTTAAGGGCAAATGGGAGAGTAAAATAGCCTCCAATTTAACAACGATTTTTAATATTCGAGACTACATTTAACCTCCCTCCTTTACGCCTCGAAATGTGTCTTGGGGTCGAATTCGAGGGCATTTTCAAGGGTAATATGCTTTCGAGGGCATTTTATCAACTCATTTTAAAGTCAATTTGGAGGTTAAATTTAATATTTTGGTTCCTAAATTTCAGGTTAAATTTTATAATTTTGTAGCCAAATTTGAGTTTAAATTCATTATCATCAAATTCTTTTTTATTCTTTCATTTATGCATTAAATGTTTGAAGAAACCTAAATTTCATAATTAAATCATGGGCAAAATGCAATTCAACCATTACCACAAACATAAACATGTCCTCATAAAGGTATTAAACCTCGTAAGTTATAACCCAACTAATTAGTTTAACCTATATATATTCTCACCCAACCATCTAAAACAAAACAATGCAAATCAAGTCCAAAATATTTGCACACCAACTAGTTCAATGGTTAGTTTTTCCACGATATATCCAACATACCCATGCTACCAACAAATTAAGTCAAGATCGGAAGACGATGATGAAGCTTGACTTGCTTGAAGGAGATGACTAATGATGGAGGTCCTGGAGGATTGGAACTAGTGTTGGTTCTTTACAAGCTCAACAACGGTAGTTGGTAGCTCTTGTACCTCATCTCGAATGGCTTGATTTGGAGCTTGATGATGAACTTGAGAAGGGGTAGCACTTACCTTTCCTGTACAAGTAAGGCCTTTGATTTGAATATTTTTTAACAGAACAAGTGAATCATAACTAATTTAGATAATAATATTTTTAAAGGGAAGAATGAATCCTAGCTAAAATTCACACCAGCTTAACAAACATGAAGAAAAAACACACCAATAGCATAAATAAATAAATTAAGAGTACTATTTCTAAGTTCAGGAGATACACAATATGAATATCATAAAATTTGATTTAAATATAGCTTCATATTAACACTACTGGATGATACTTATTAAAATACACAATAATTTTGATGCTTTAATCAGTATTATTTTGGAAGCTATAATTTACTAGTCAAATTTGAAGTTACATAAATTTTTCACAAACCTAAATTTACAATATCTGAAATCACTCATAAATGTGTAATAATATTATATTGTGATAATATATACTCATACATGGTGATACTAATTTATTAGTGTATATAGTTATAATAAAATTAAATCAAGTTCTACTATGCTACTTGCAATTTCATCTCAACATCACAATTGGCTTTTTACTCTGCTATGTATACTTATATTGCACTTTATAGCATTTAAACACATGGTAAAATGTTTAGTGTATGATCAATTATAGCAAAAAAGAGATGGCTAAGTGCTTTCAAGTTTCAAAGTCACTACTTTGAGCTGTAGTACAGAAGCACCAGTAACATACCTATACAGTTATACAGAAGGACCAGTGTAGATGTTTTGGTGGGTGTGAGTGAGAGAAATGCAACCATTAAACAATCAACCCTCAGACGGCCTCTTTGCACAACCCTAAAAGAAAATGAAATTAAAAATCAACACTCAAACAGCCTCATTGCACAGCCCTAAAAGAAAATGAAATTAGAAAAATACCTTATTTGAGGGTGATGCAAAACAGGGAGAAGCAAGGCTCTAATTTGCCTTCCAACAAAAAAACCCAAGTAAACCAAGGACCAATGAGATGAAAAGGGAGGCTGCAAATGACATAACATAAGAGGTCGTCGGGATCTCATCTTCAACAGAAACGCAACAACATAAACGCAAAAATGTAATAGAAGACAGATTGATATGAGAGGGATTTCGGCTTACAATAGTGGAATAGGAGAGGGATCTCGACTTCACTGGAGGAGAGAACAGGGAGAAGCGGCTGAAAGGAAGGCGAGACCAGGGAGCCGCGGCGAGGGAGGCAATAAAAGGTCAGGATCTCGTCTTCAAGCCATTCGGGAAGTGGTTGAGAGACCGGCGACACCAGGGAGAAGCGGCTGAGAGGGAGGCGACACCAGGGAGCCGCTGAGAGGGAGGCGAGAATAGGTCAGGATCTCGTCTTCAAGCCATCCGTGAAGCGGCGGAAAGGTCAGCGATACCAGGGAGAAGCGGCAGAGAGGGAGGCGATCTAGATGAAGGAGCTGAGAGGGAGGCGACATCAGGGAGCCGTCTTCAAGCTATGAAGGAAGCGGCTGACTGGCTGAAAACCGAGTGAGAAACGGACCTCTCAAGCGAGACAAGGAGAGCGGCTGATAGGGGGCGAGCGAGTTAATAGATCTAGGGTTACAAAAAGTGAACGGTTCATTTTATACCACCGCGTGTACTGCTCAAATTGAAATTAAAATTTTGCCTCCTAAATTTTCATAAAGCGGGAAATTATATTGCCTGAAATTTTATTGTACGCGCTAATTTCAAAATCTATATAACATATAAAAAGGTTTTTTTTAATGCCCAATTGAAATTCAAACTACCTTTGTTAAAAAAAATATAAACCATCTAATTTATAATAATAATATTATTATTAATTTTCAATATTTTTGGTCATAATCAAGGATGTTATTTATTTTTTACATAGTAATAACTAATAAGTTTAGAATCTATCCGTTCGCTCAACCCAATCCCAACTCTATCAAAATTTCAAATCGAATCTTCAAAATCGAAATAGAAAGTCCGATAAGATCTTCTCAACCATATTTCAAAATCTCAAGTCGTGATAGCGGAAATGAAATCCGTTTGAAATTCCGTCTCAAAAACAATGTCGGAACTTGTTTTAGAAGATTCTCGATGACGGAAATTATCAAAAATTTCCCAAATCTAAATTTTAACTTCCTTTAGGAATCATTTTCCAATAAAATATTATTTTAAAATCTATCGTTCTTTACACGGACGTATCGTCGTCTTCAACTTCATAAATAATATATGTATTGCTCGTCGAAAATTAAGACTTTCCTTTGGAAGAATATCCTAAACGGAACCCCCACTAAAATCAGACTGAGAAACAGAGGAATAGATGTACCCTTGGGATGCCCTCTTTGTAACCACAGTGAAGAAGATGCTACACATTTATTCACGACATGCCATACTTCAATGTCTCTTATCGAGAGAATGGACAAGCAGATTGAAAGAATAATTAGAAACACTGACAATAATCCAAGGCGATAATCATTGAAATCTTTTCTCAACTATCACCAAACCAGAAATCGGTACTAGCTTTTTTCTTATGGGGAATATGGTCTACAACGAACAAAATCCTTTTTGAAGACCAAGATATCAGAAATATGGAACAGTGGATAAAGTATATAATCCAATATAAGATATCCTAGAAAAAGGCTCAAAAAGATGATCCAGAGGATGACAACATCCTTATAACACAACACAACCCTCAAAACAGTTTCCGACATCAGAAAAAAGTTAAATGGAACAAACCTGCCGAATGATTTATGAAACATAATTTTGATGGTGCAAAGGTAGCCTCTGGACAAACAGTTACACCTACAAATTAATTTTGTCCCAATGACGTCATTGTCATATTGTTGTTATGGCTCATCATTAATTTTCTTCATTATTCACTTCTCTTCTACTCTTCGTTGAGGCATCGTCTTGCACACGCATCTCTCCAATCTGCACGACTACGACTTGCTCCATGGTAGCTTGCATAGTACACTTGAATGCAGTGTTGAGCTAGAACCTCAATACGACGCTTCTCTAACGTTGATGAGCAAAGATTGGAAACAAGCTTAACTGTGTCAATGGTTTTCATATGCCTAACGGAATAAGCTCTTTAAAAACTAGTGACTGTCAAACCATGAATATTGGAAAAACAAGCTTAACTCTGTTAATGGTCATCAACTTCCCACTCTCATAGTAGCTCATTAGAAGATTATGGTTTGATGGTAAGAGTCTACCCACTTCATGCATAAGTCTATCATATCCTACCCGTGGCAAGTTATAATCAACCTTAACGATAAAAAAAAAACTATTCACTGCAGACAATTGAGAAACAACACAACCAGGATAAATAGGATCTTCTATTGCATTCAACACATCAAAAAACCTCTGATAAATAAGAAGTGCTATCATCGATAAAACCAAAATCTGTTGTTTGATGTGGCATACTCATTTTTTCTATAAGCCCTATTGTGCTTTCCAACCCCTCTCTCTAATTGTTTATATCAATAGAAGGATCATCCGAAGTATCAATATCAAATTACCGAGGAGGAACAAAACTAAGCTCAGCTGCATTAAATACCATTCTCTGACAAGGATTCCAATTATCAAATAGATTCATTCATACTCCAAAGAAATTCAAAATATTCATGCTTTGACAAGGATTCAAATTTTCCATTCTTACACTTGAAACAAAGACACATGAATTCTTCACTTCAAACACGGATTCAAATAATCAAATGGACTTGTGATTTTGCAAAATTGATGAATTCTTCAACTCTATCGAGAAATAATTCATTCCAACCACTTCCATGCAGCAAATGCCTTATGTATATCCAATCACGGTTATCCATCTACAAGATAAACAAAAAAATAAAAGTATGATAATCAGAATGAAACAAAAGATTGGTAGATGTTTAAAAAAAAGTTATAAATTTACCCAGGAACACACTATTGATGGTGCCCTCCAAAGGACAATTGGAGGTTATATGTAGCATCAAATTTGCCCTCGAAATCATAATATTGTTGTTATTGGGGAAGAGTTCATGGACCCACTTACCCTCGAAAGCAATAATTCGAGCGTATTGACAAGGGTAATCACAATAGTTTACCCTCAAAATTATGAACTCGAGGGCATGTCCGAGTTTAATATTTACATATTATGTGACTCCATTTTCAAGTTATCTCTCTAGTATAAATCATATAGATATTCCTGCTTTCCCACCATTTAACTTGTATGAAAATAAGAAAATAATTATCAAAATGATGATACTTAACAGAAATGAAGATCAAATACCACAAAACTATTAATCGAATATAAGAAAGCACACAAAATGGAAGGTAGGTAGATATATTAGAAAGTTGTGGGAGAAACAAAAGTGTATGAGAGTGAAAATTTATTAACCTTGTACGTTTTAGTTGATAAAGCAAAATAACTGGTTGGGGTATTTAATGCATTAAGTATGACAAACATATTTGCTCTCGATCTTACCCTGGACGAAAATTCAATTTTTTCGAGGTTATACACCTACAAATATAGCTTCAAAAAAATGCCCTCGAATTTGTGTTCGAGGCTAATTTACACCCGACGATGCCCTCAAAATATTTATTCGTGGTTATATAGCCTGAAAAAATAGCTTCGACTTTATTTCAATGGTACTTAGGCTCCAAATATTTTTTCGAGTCTAAATTCGAGGGTATTAGCTACGATGGTACCCTCGAAATAATTGGTAGCCAAAAACTTCGAGGCTGTTCTAGTAGTGGCCAAAACCACCGAATATTTTGGATATCTTGATCCGGTTTTTGGAAGATATCCGAAATCCACCGCATACCCATGCGGTGGTGTTTTAAAATTTAAAAAAACACCCACCGCATATGTATACGGTGGGTTTCGGGGGCCCATATATAGGCGTGTGGGCCCCATTCTCCGGCACGATTTCCGATTCTTCTCCGTTTCCAATCCATCTCTTCCCTTTCAAGGGCGCCTGACCTTTTTTTTCCGTCTTTCTGTCCCCGACTCCCCCCCTCTTTCAATCACCCGCATTTCAAACCTCCTCACATTATCCCACGTGTCTGTCCCTCTTTCCCCGTGTCTTTCCGAGTGTGTTTTTTTCTATTCCCACTTACTACACGAGTGTTGAGATGGTGAGAGATAGCGACCGTGAGGGAGATGAGGCTGGTGGTGCCGGTCGTGCTGAGAGACATCCTTTACGGGTAAAAAAGTAAACTATATTAAATTAAATTCCAATCAAATTATTTGTAATATTAGGAGAAAGCGTTAACTTATTATTGTTATATGTAATGTAGCCGGTTCCGACTATTCAGACACGTGGTCGTGGTCGTATGGCGACACTTAGGAGGAGGAGGTCATTCGGCTCGCCACAGCCACAGGTATGCTGAAATCGCTTAAATATAGTTTTCTGTTTTTTAGTGAACGACATTATTAGGATGAAATCATTAATTAGTTGTGGGGAAATCGTTCAGCATATAAGAAGTAATACGATATAAGTGCGTGACAATTAGAGAGTAACATCTACGATCGATAGGATTAAAAAAAATATTTTTTATGGTACACATACCACATTATCGAGGAGGTTAGCAAATAGGGTGGTTCTACAATCCGCCAGGAGGGCTGCCGACAGGGAGAGACAGGCGTTGCGTGAGTCATGTGCAGAGATTGAGTCTATTCATTTACATTTATAGGGTGTAGATGATCCTATGGATAGGGATAGTGAGCCGGTAAGTGTAGATATTGGAGTTGAGAGTCAGTCAGTTCTCGACCGCAGTGACGGATGTGGCCAGACGTCACAGTCATCTATAGAGACATTTCAGAGTTTGACACAGATAGAGATGGATATTATGACGGACCGCACCGATGACGCAGTGGTGCAGCCGGTAGATGAGTCTGTCCAAGCGGCGGCTGAGCAGATGGTGCAGGAGTTCCTACGGGATGACCCAGCACTGCAGGCGGGAGCGGAGCGAGTGCATGATCAGTCATAGACACATCACGATGGGTTCTAGGCGTACTTTCGGATTGCGTTTGAGAGAGAGCAGTTGAACTCGTATGAAGACTCGACACCGCTGGCCGGAGATGTGGGTGTTGGGATCAACCGTGGTGTTGGGACGAGCCATGCTAGGGAGGGAGATCACGATCCATGGGTGGTGGGCCAGATAGATTTTATGACGTTCACACCGTTAGTTGATCTTGGTGGGGCGACGACGCCTGGAAGTCAGCCTACGGTGCCAACGCCGACGCTTGGGAGTTCCCAGACGGCGCCGACGCCTGGGAGTCAGCAAGGGGATGTACGAGGACAGACGAGCGAGTTGGCGCCGCAGGTTGAGGTTCGGGGACCTCCTAACGATTCGACGCTTGTGGCAGATGTACAACGAGTTGCGCCTACAGCTGGTGTGCCGATCCGTGGTGACTTCCACGATCCGCATTATGGGCCACATGACAATCGTGGTCAGGACTTGGGAGGAGAGCAGACGTCACATGCCCCGGTTTATGGTGTGCAGCGGAGCCAGTGAGAGCAGGGCGAGGATAGTAGTTCACGGGGTGGTAGGCAGGATGGCGAGACGAGCGGTTCTGGGGTAGATGAGCCCGAATGGCCAGGAAGGCCTCATACCGTGTCACTCCTGAGAGACTACCAGGCACACATTTCACATGCCGTCTGAAGATGGGAGGAGGAAACCTTGCGGAGGGTTGTGCGTGTGCAGAGACGGGGACAGTAGATGGGCCATGTTGCGAGGATGCGAGGATGTTGGAGGTAGACGGAGAGGAGTCATGGTTTCCTGCAGTGTGTGACAGTGGCCTGTGGGAGCTGTAAGATTTCGAGTGGGATCATGTGGATCACATCCTAATTAGTGCATTCGTTGAGCACTAGCATCCGGAGACGAACAACTTTCACTTTGCATGGGGAGAGATCACCATCATGCTTGCACGATGTCTTTTTCATACTTGGGTATGGGTTGAACGGGGAGGAGTGTGTGGTTCTACATGATACGTTCGCCGAGAGGGATCGGGTTGGGGATTTGTATAGCTTAAACCACGGCGGAACGTACTAGCGCCTTCGGCCATGGAGGTCCGACAGTTGTGACCCTCCTTCAGAAGATAGAACCGATGCGGTAGAGGGTGCGGGATGGCGTCCCCCTTGAGCATGATGTGGAGCTATGGATGAGTATAGTCGTTGGAGGATCGCGTCGGCATTCAACGATTGAGATCGTCTCTCTCATACATCGTTGACTCCACCTGACCCCGAGGACCGTAGACCGACCGGGAGACTGAGAACTCGTTACCCCTGTCAGACGAACCCTCTACCTTGGGAACGTGAGCGTGCTCGGGCCGAACATTGAGCCAATAGAGAGGGGAGCAGGGGATTGGCACGAGGTCGAGGTCGGGGTCAATCTTCATCAAACGAAGTAGATTATGCAGAAGGCAATGAAGAGGGTACTGGGTCCAACGCAATTGCCATCGATGACCCTCCTAGTGGCAGAGGAAGAGGACGAGGTCAGGGACGGGGTCGTGGGAGGGGACGTGGCCGAGGCCGATCAGCACCTACGGCGCTTCCGCTGCAAAATCTCCCTCACGTAGATTTCAATTGGGGCACTGGAAACATCGACGAATTCACGATTACTTTCATACGAGTCGTAACAAATGTTGTAGGTGATGGTCATTGTGGGTATAGATTGTTTGCTTGTCTTCAGAACTTGGGTCAGGACGCATGGCCTCGAATTCGACTGGAGTTGGCCATTGAGTTGCAGCTGCATGCAGATCGGTACCATTACTATCCTACCTTAGATGAGCTCATCATGAGGGTCAACTATTTCAGCACGTGTTATGATGCTACTTATTGGATGGAGATTCCGATCATGGGCGAGGTGTTTGCCACGCTTCACCAGCGTCCTTCGGTGATTTTGTCACAGATGATGCCGATGTTGTGCCTACCTCTGTACACCACCGGGGCCCCGTCAGTACCGGCCTATGAAGAGTTAGATGAGATAGCTTTAGTCGGCAACAGCAACCACTTCGTTCCAGTACGTTTCAAATTTCATATTAATTCATTTCTTAAAGTTTCATTTCTCTCTTCTAATGTCAACAGTCACCTATTATTCACAGATTTGGTTGTTGCCTGGTTCGCCTCTTCCACCAGTATACACTACATGGACACGGCATCACGATCCCATGGTCAACGGTTGGAAAGAGCAGTTTGCAGCGAGGATTGCACGATACAGAGCCTACCGTCGTCGTGATGGTGGTCGTCCGTTGCGCTATTAGCACTTTTCATTTTCCCGTGTCATTTTCCGAACTCCATATGTTGACTTCTTAGGGTACTATGTATTTGTTTGTGCCATTTCCCGAACAACGTTCTATGACATTTTTCGACCCACGTTTTTTTATGATGCTTGACATTTCCCACACTTCGGTTTGTTTTTTGTCCTATGCAATATTTGTTTATTTTGACATGGAGCAGCCATATTCGGAATCGATTGGGAGATCGTCGGGTACTACTAACCCACCGCATATGTTTGCACACTTGGGGTGGAAACTAACAACCCACCGCATAAAACATACATCAAATTAGCGGTGAAATTATTTACATGCGATCTTTATAATTATAACGAGTACATAAAATATAATTTTTTTTAATTCCAATTTGTAAATTATTTAGCGGTGAAATTATTTAGTCACAATCCACCGCATATGTATGCAGTGAGTAACGTGTCCGGTCCGGTCCGGGCAGACATCCACCCGAAATTGGGCCAACCAACAACCACCGCATACGTATGCGGTGGGGTTCAAACGGAACGGGGATATCCACCGCAAAGTATAGCGGTGGGTCTGCATACACCTCGACCCACCGGAGAGTATTGCGGTGGCCCATCGTATACCTATGCGGTGGGATCGTTGACTGTCATTAAACCCACCGCGTACCTATGCTATGTGGTGATTAGCGGTGGAAATAGTAAAAATTGGCGGTGAAAATATTATCCCCCGATATTATTCATTCGTATATATATGATTTTGAGGGTTTATTTATGAGTGAATTTAAAGATTATGTAGTATTTATGTCATCAATTAGTCATTTTTATTTGTGGTTATAGATGAATAATATGCATACGGTTATAGCGATATTTAATTTCAATTTATTTATTTGAAATATGACTGATTTTATTCGTTTATAGGAACCATAATATTCATATGTACATGATATATTATTAGAAACATTAATAATGTGATGAATTTGATTTCCCACACAAAAAAAAAAAATTAATGCGATGATTTTGAATAAATATCGGGTTATTAATGAATAATATTTCGATTGCCTATGAATAAACCTGAGGACATACGAATAATTATTTACAATCATCTATCCGACTTTTAATAGCGAATATATATATTATAAATTAATAATATTTCAATTTCTTATAAATAAATGGGAGATTATATACGAATAATTGATATTAATATTAATATATTTTTTACATTTGGTGTAGAGAGTGTAAGTCACTCTTTCTATAGAGAGTGTGAACCATAATTTGACATGGGACCCACCATAATTAATTGAAATTTGATTTAAATTTTAGATTAATCTCACCCATCAAATCTTCATCATCCAATGGCTTTAATTTGCTCGCAAATTACATGGTAAGCCTTGTTTACACAGGAGCCAACCTCTTAATATTAATACTAAATTTTAAATTTATTTATAAAAACATTCTACGGGCCAGCTTTGGGCCCGAGACATTTAGCTTGGGCCTAAAGCACTTTAGTCGGGCTGCCCTGGGCCCAAAGCATTACCTTGGTCCCAAAGGAGAAGCCCGAAACAACCGAACGCACTCCTAGACTCATAACGAACAAAGAAGGACGTCAGGGAGAGGGCAGAGCATCAGGCCGCCGGAGATGAAAAAAAATGAAATAAACATCCCTTCAGCAGTTTGAGATCTGGTGCGTAGTTGCAACTTGCAATCCTATATTGTAACGACCCGGAATTATGATTCTCGGGTTACGTTTCGAGGGATGAAACCCCTCGTTGGGATCTTGCACTCCGAGTACGTGCTGAAGGTTTGAAATCAAACATTAGTGCTTTAAAGTGGGGATTTCGTACCCCAAAACAAGCGAAGGGCCATTGGGTGCCCAGAACCTGTCCTATTTGAGTAAGTCGAAAAATCCATTCATCATGCAAACCGGGAAAATTCTAAAACCATACATAAGGTTGCCACGGCGGAGCCGGGTCAAAACGTAATCCAAATATTCAAATCCAAATCATTAGTAATTTAGTGAAGTTAGAGGCTCAACTTTCTCTTTCCGCCATGTCAAAATCCCAGGGTCATGGAGCCAAATCTGCATCATTATACATATATGATATACCTAAAAAAAATAATACAGGGCGTGGGATCATAGTGAGGCCCATACACATGACTAGATCCTACTGTAATCATACCATATACGGTATTCCTAATATCATGCTTCTAATGCAGGACAAGAATTTAAATCACGCAAGTCATGCTTATCATGATATATCATGATATATATAGTTATATGCAGAAAGTGCAATAAATGACCCAAAGAATGCCAAGTGGCATATCCCTCGCCTACATCTTCCCCCCCCCCCCCCCCTCCCGTTAGGGCAGACACTAGTCAATTCGGTGCTATAGCATAGCAATCTCCTCATCATATATATGCGCATCAATAATCAATCATCATTATCTCATATCACAATCATGCTCATCATAGTCAAGCTCATAAAACGATCAAGCTCATCTCGTATCTCGTGACAATAATGACTTAGGACAAACCCGATGGAGTTGGGCTATCCTATGACCCTAGCAAAGACTCTAGGACTCACATATAACAGTCATTCTCTTTCCAAACGCATAAAGAAGACGGATGAACATTCATAAGTGAAAATCCTAAACATGATACTATATGGCATGCTCTTATGCATATGCAACAACTAATATATCCTATGATTACATGCACATGGGAATCAATCTGAGTAAGCTCTAGGAACTTACCTAGTGGTGCAGAACAACAAGGTAGCAATCATATAGTTTAAGATCACCTAGTAATCATAATGCAAATATAAGTCTATCTATTCAAACATACAAGCAGAGATGATTTCATATAGTTTCACGCATCAAAAGTCTCATAGTCATATTTCCAAGTCATCCCATATTTCATCGCAAAGTCTCAATATAACTCATCACGT
The DNA here is from genome assembly GCA_963922045.1 of Persicaria maculosa. Taxonomy (NCBI): domain Eukaryota; kingdom Viridiplantae; phylum Streptophyta; class Magnoliopsida; order Caryophyllales; family Polygonaceae; genus Persicaria; species Persicaria maculosa. Next base: position 56,484,314 of record OY998253.1, read on the forward strand.
GCCATCTCAACTCAACATCTCATCATACTTTAACTTATCATCGTATCATATAACAACATATAGTAACATGTATCATCACCTCATATATAGATCATATTCATAATTTAATATTTTAGAACATATCATGTTTTTCAATCATATAATATACATCAAGTCTTCATATAGCACACACCATTATCTCATAATTTATAGTTCATATCACAACACCTCGTAACATGCTTCTTAATCAACATATAACACATTATAACAATATCACACATCATAATTTGCATTTAAAACTCATAGAAGTTATCAAGTTATCCAACAAGTTAGACAAGGTAAGTCACTCATACATGCTATTAGTCACACATTCATATCATCATGCTAGTCAATCATTGAACGAGTCAGATTCCCAAATTAGTTCCAAAATCGTTTAAATTCTTAAGTCAAATAGTTAAGAATTTCTACCTTGTAAAACATTCGTCAAATTTCTTTTTAAAACCAAACTCCAATCCTCAAGACAAGTATTTTAAAATAAGTCTGGCAAAGTTAGGATAATTCCCAAAAATCCTCTTTAAAATTATTAAAGCACTTCCCGACTTTTGAAAATATTTTCCGATCCCCTTTTCAATTCAACTCTAATAATTTATTTTAAATTTCCATATATTTTTCCAAAGTTCGTAATATATTTTAAAATACCGTTAATATATATATTTTATCAAAATTATCCCCAACCATTATTTTTATTTAATAAAAATCAGGCCTTTTGAAATTACCAAAACCGGCCCCTTTTATTTTGTTAAATACCAAACTGAGCCTCACCTTTTACTAAAACTCCAAAACCGAATCCCATTTTATAACATAGGGCCAAACTTTTCTTTTGAAACAAATCAATCCTGCCCAAAATCATTTTATTTTAGAACAATCCAGCCCAAAAACACCTTCTGAAAGCAAAAAGGCCCAAATGCAAAACACAGCCCAAACCCTATTTGATTTATGCTTCGAACTCAACAAAAGAATGAAAAGGGCCCACCCGTTGACTTGACATACGGGACCCACGAGTTCACAAGCCTCCTTCTTCAACCTTCGGATTCGCTCCTCGCCTGACTCGCCCTCCGGCTTCCTCGACTCATCCCTGGCCCGCTCTCGCTTCCTGCAGAGGCGGGTCCTCTTTAGAGCCAGGTTGGGCAGTCCCTCCCCCCCCCCCCCTCCCAAATCGAAAGTAAAATTTAACATACATATTCCTCTCAGCGATAGCTTCGATTTGATATATTATAAGCTCAAATCCGATATTTGAGCAAAAAGTTATAAGCGTTTCAATTTTCAGAACTGGATATATGTAAATTAATTATTTCCTAAATTATTCACCAAACTGATCGATATACTTTTATCGTATAATACAATTATATATGAGAACTACAATTTAGGAGGTTATATTGAAATATTTGAAAGCCATGAAATAAAGTATGCAAAATGTATGTTTTTATTCGGAAAAGAAAAAAATTAGGGTTTGATTTATATCCGAGAACTTCAAATTTGGAGGTTATATCATAGAACTTCAAATTAGGAGGTTACTAGCACACCCATAATATTGATGGTTTTTCGGAAAAGAAGAAATTAGGGTTTGATTTATCGATAATTTTTTTGTATCGTAATTTTTCACCCCCTCAATCAATGATTTCAAGATCTTCCACTGCTCGCTTCACCAGGCCTCTCCCTCGGCTCACTGCTCGCTTCTCCACACTCTCTCGCTCGGACACTCTCCCGCTCGCTCACAACTCGCTCCCATGGTTCCCTCGCTCAACCTCAACCCTAGCCACTCCTGCTCACGACGATCATCTCTCCGACTAGCTCTCACTCTACACTATGACCAATTAAAGTGAAAGGAAGAAAGGAATCGAGAATGAGGATTGAAAGGGAGTTCGGGAAATTCACCGAGGGGTGTGGACTCGGCGGAACTTCGTTGGAGTTGCAGAGTTCCTCAGGTCGGCGTCGGCTGCGTCTTGGGTTTCAGGCGGCTCGGCTTCGTCGAACCTTGGAAAAGGAGCACTTGAACTTGATTCTTGAATCGAACTCCGAAGAGGCGGCGTGGGGAGCTCGCTGAACAGGGAAGAAGATGTGACGGTGACAGAGAGAGTAGTTGTAGTGGGGTTGTGTGGTTGTTGCGGCTGTTGGCGGCAAGAGCTAAGCAGAGGGTGCTTGGGGTGATGGTGGCGGCAGTAAGGAGCAAAAGGAGGTGAAGTGCTGGCTTTCTCGGCAACAGAGGGAAGAACAAGGGAAGGTGAAAGAGGATAAGGGAGGGAGGATAAGGTTGTGTCTTAGAGGGTTATGTTTGGAGGGTTTGTGTGTTTATGAAATTGGGAATTAGATTAAAAATGGGGAAAATAGGACTTGGGGTTTGCTGTACTAGGCTAGGAGACGGAAAGAGGAATTGGTTTGGCGCCTAGCAACAATTTCAGAAAACAAGGTAGGAGGAAGATAGGGTGTGGAAGGGTGTTTAGCCAATACTAGAATGAAGTACATGAGGAAGGGAGGAAAGAGTTTTGCTGATCAGCAACAAAGGGGAAGGGGAGGTGTTGTTACTGTGATTCGGAAAAGAGGGAGAGAAGACAAGTAAGGTGATTCCCAAAGATATTTCAAAATACCCGAAAAATACATCTCGAAACCCACTCTCTCGAACTTATCCCGACTCGATCAAACTAAATTTTAAATTTTCCAATCCGAATTTAATAATGAAATTCGAACATCATTTTTCCATTCTCGACATATGAAAACAGGAAGAAAATATATTTTGCATAAATTTCAAAATTTGGTCGGAATCCGCTTGAAGAGTTTCTAGTTGGATTTATTAAATTGAGGACGAGTTTTCCTTGAAATATCTATTTTTTTACATCAAGATTTGAAAATCCGGACATTTACATATAAACACTGCTTTAGGAAGCCTTTTTCTATAAAAACTTGAGATCCCGGTCGCCGGCCCAAAAATCGATGCAATACATCGGAGGAGAGGGCCATTACCCGCCAACCAGCATCGGAGGAGCCAACCAGCGACAAAGAAGGGCCGAAGGCCCTGGATTCAGTAAAACACAAGAGCGCGCACAAACCAAAATGGTTGAACGAGAGCTGAAACAGCAACCCAAGGGAGGCCAAACGAGCAATCATAGGGCAGGAGAAGCAATTGGGCAACGAGTACAACCAATTCGGGGACAAGAAACCCAAATCAACGAAAGCCCCAAATTGATTTTGAATTTGAATGATTCCGACGAAGAGGAATCAGAATAGCTAAAAAATATTTGCATCCACCACCACACAAGGACACGGACCTGAAGCAGCATAACTTCATCGAGGACGACTGATTGAACTGAAACAGCACATCTAAATGAGGAGGAGAAGGGGTGGCCGAGCGGGAAGGAGAAGGGCGGCCGAAGTCGAGGTTCATCGCGTCGAGGAGGCGAAATTGTTGGCTCTCGGAGGAGGGTTGGGCTCCTTGAGGAGGAGTGTTGGGGCTCTCAGCAAGAGAGCGTTTGTGAGATTCTTACCCTTATAACCACCATTGTTGACGGAGGTGGAGGGAGGCAAGCCCCAGAGGGTTTTCCGAGCTCTTCATATAGAGAGCTTTTTTTGAATGGCCTCCCGTATTGAAATAGATCATAGGCTTAGGAATTTTGTAAACATTCATTGTAAACACGCATTTTTTTATCAGACAAAAATTTGAAATATCAGACAAATAAAGTATGATAAATTGAAAAGGCGTAAAAATGTCAAGCGCACGGACTGTCAAAATACAACGTACAAAACCCAAAAACTCACCAGACATATCAAACCAACCCATAGCCTATGAAAACAAGCAGAACATCATGCATATCAAAGTGAAGGACTCGGTGGACGAACGTGAATAGTGAGGACATGAGATACCTTTCTCGACCCTTTGTCTAAGATAATGTGTAGTATATGTTCTTATTACTGTAAACGCGCATTTATCAAATGCCATAAATTGGGCTGAATTTTTTGGGCTTTTAATAAAAACACATAAGACGGTATTTTGTAATTGACATTTATAAAACACCATAAATATTCTATACTTTAAAAAATCCATGTCATTTCTTTATTAAAACGTCATAAAAAATAATTTTAATGACGTTTTATTAGAAACGACATCTTTTAAATGTCATATTAATAACCATGTTTGTAGTGGTGATGGTTGGCGAGAGTCGCGGTAGTGGCGGTGGTAGACGACAGGCTAGAAAGCGCAATGGTGGCAAAAGGTGATGTGGGCAGAAGTTTGAGCCTTGATGGGCCTTCACGCATACAAGTTGGGCAGTAGCTGGAGCATGTGGTGCGGCGGAGGTAGCGGTAGCTGGTGGCACAGGGGAGGTGTCACCATGTGTGGTGGTGAGGCTAGTGGCAGTGGAGTTGTTGATGCAGGAGAGGTGGTGGTAGGGATGGTGGCTGGGCAGAGGTGGTAGATTTGACAACTTCGACGAGTGGATCCGACATGGTAGACCTTTAAGTGGGCGTGGATATGACTCTAAGCGCTCCAAAACGACTACATAAAGCGTCTAAGATAACCTGTTTTAATTTTCTCGAAATTAAATAAAGTTTTTTGTATTTAGAATTAGAACGAAATTAGTTTACGGTGAAATTTGGAATTCAATTTAGTTTGGATTAGATCAGAATTAGTTTATGAAATGATTTTTGGATTTAATTTAGGATGAAATTTGGAATTAAATGTAGTTTATCAACATTTGGAATTAAATTTAGTCGAAGAAATTTAGCTGCTTTTATGACGTGCATTTAGATATCTTTTTCAAGGCTGCATTTTATATGACTTCTGCATATGACTTAAACATGATTAATGCATCTTTATTTTCCCTATTTCACTCTTTTCCCACCTTGACATATTATCCACTGTTTGAAGCCAAATTGATTTTTGATTGCCTATTTTTGGTAGCTCCACAAAAAAATTCCATATCCAATTGTAGTCTAACCCTATTAGGAAATTGAGGGATTGGTATGAATATTTATATTGTGGATGTTGGTTTGAGTGATAGATGGTATGGTTTGTGGTACATTTATGACTTGTTTGGATGATTTCTGCTAGTGCATATTACTTGAGACCTAAAGAGGATAAAATTCACTTAGGGAAAAAAGTCAAGTAAAATTGACAGGCCTAAAGTCGTTATGCCAAATCAAAGTAAATTCCTAAGATGCAAACTATAACAAGTATAGTAGGTAAGTTAGGGTCGAACCCACAGGGAAACAGAATCAATTGTAAGAGCAAGTATTATTACCCAAAAGTAACCGATTCAAGGGGGAGTTTTGTGTGTAAGCGATAATGACAGAACAAGTTGCAATAAGAGGTTGCGAATATATGATGGAAAAGTATCACACCAGGTAATTATCCGCACAACAATTGAGATGGTTCATCATCGCATTCTATGAGTCTCAAGTTCTAATGTCCAGTAATTGTTCTCAATTCAGATCGTGTAATAGCTTTTAGTCCTACCAGTCCTAAAAGCACTTATCACCAAATTACAAGGGAAAACCTTCACCGAATAATAAAGCGATAGCATTCAAACATGAATTATAATGAGATACAAGCGATTCTAACAACCCGTTAAAATAGCCTGTAATCAAATCTCCTTCACAATCTACCACAAGCAACCCGCGTATGGTGATTGTGTTCGCTACAGTGAATCTACAACCCCAAACCTGAAATTGGAAACCCTAGCAATATGATTAGTATCGATAAACCTAGGTGATCAATCCAGATTAACCAATAATAAGCAATCAAGCAATAAGCTCAGGAGATTGAAACAATTAACAAAGGACGAACAAGAGTAGAATACTCACAACCAAATCAATCGAAGGCTTCAAAGAACCAAGTGTAACAACGGAGAGTTAGTTCTCCATAGGGTTTGTGAGATGAAGAAAAGGGAAATACGTCTCTGGAAAATAACCTAATTCTCTACTGCTGCCTTCTCGGCAATAATATAAACTAATTAAATCGGGTTTAACATCCCGTAAAAATATAAAAAATATAATATTAAAACTGATAAGATAGGGAAAATCGGATAAGAATCCGTCTTCAGGGACTGACGCGGGCGCGTCAGGTAGCAGCGCGGGCGCGTCAGACTCCAACTTGGGCGCGTCAGACTCCGACTTGGGCGCGTCAGACTCCGGCTTGCTACTTCTATCTGATGCATCGACGCGGGCACTTCCTCCTAGCAGCGCGGGCACGTCAATAGCAGCGCGGCCGCGTCAAGCTCACCAGCTTCCAGCTGCTTCCGAACTTCTTCAACAGGTTCCGATTCGATCTGCAAGATAACCACAAATTTGCGCAGAATCCGAACTCTTCTAGAATAATCATAAGATGCAATTTAGTAACAAAGAACGAAAGAAATGCAACCTATCTAAGCTAAAAATGCCTATAATGCCTATCTAATATATGCATTATCAAATTCCCCCACACTTAACCTTTGCTTGTCCTCAAGCAATGATAGAATGAACATGAATCAATGTATCCCACAGAAAATCCCTTCAGGTTTCAACATTATCAAAAAGCAACATCATAGCAGGTGAAAACATAAACCAAGCAAACAAACGTCATAGCATGTATTCCAGTGATCAAAGCTCAGAAGTAGACATCATCCAACCTCACCAGAAATATGTGTTTCACTCATGTGTTTAGGCTTTTAAGTACAACTCTCAACTCAAACCATTCATGCACTAAGCTCATAGACATTGACCACCATATCACCAATTCTCTACCGAAATGTCATTACTTGCGGGACACAATAAGGAAAATAAAATGCAACAATTGTTTTTTCTTTCTTTTCTTTTCTCTTTTTTTTTCTTTTTCTTGTCTTGGTGCTTTCCTTACGCGAAGCGCAAACATGGGTGTCATGAATGGCCCCGGTCTATCAACACCTCAACCTATTAATATGAAGTCCACTTGAACACCTTTTGACGCAAGTTGCAAACATGGGTGTCATGAATGAACCTGGTTACTCAATGATCAAGCTTTCTTTCCTAGTGGATAGTTTTCAACACCTTTTTGCGCGAATCATACCCATGGGTGTCATGCGTAGATCCGGTTACTAAGTGCATTAACCATTGCCACCTTATTCACTAAATATTCACAAATTCAGCAAAAGACTCAAAATATAACATAAACTCCGCAAGCAACAAACATGTGAGTCGGTCTTTAAAAATAGATACTGCAGTCAATGTCAAGAGGTAGCAACACTAGGCGAGTAATTCACACAACTAAGCAAAAAATTCAAATAAGGCCAAACATTCTCACATAGTCATGTTTTTAGGACTTCAATCATACTTTAGCTCAATCATACATGCTCAATTATATTTGCTAGCACATGTTCCACAAAAATCAACTAAAGACAATAATCAAAACATCCAGAACTCCATGGGATTTTTATGAATCATGCTAGAAATTTAAAATAGAGGACAAACTAAGCCAGATGGGTATTTGAATAACACATATGTATGAAATGCATGCTCTATTTTTGGATTTTTGATTTTTTTTTTTTAAATACGAAAATAAACAAAAATTAATAAAAATGATTACAGAAATTAGACATGATGCATAAATTTAAATATGATCTCCTATATGCATCTATATATAGAATTCCTCTCCCCTACACTTAAAGTTTTCATTGTCCTCAATGAAACAATAAAGACAACAAAAGTAAACCAAATACAATCAGGGTGAAGGAAAAGAAAAAGGGAAAAGAAAGAAAAACTTACCTCGGGTTGCCTCCCGAGAAGCGCCTTTGTTTCAAGTCGTTGGCTCGACGTAATAGCCCTTTTTGATTATTCTAACTCTGCATTTGGCTCCTCCAAAACTAACTCATCCATAGCCTCCTTTGGGAAACCTTCATAGTATGTCTTAAGCCTTTGACCATTTACCTTGAACTTCTTGTGGCTAATTGGGTCATATAACTCTACAGCGCCATGTGGGAAGACTTCAGCAACAATGTATGGTCCCCCTTGCTTTGACCTGAGCTTCCCAACGAAGAGTTTCAGGCGAGACTGATCAGCACAATGTTTCCAAAGGTATGGGTCATCCCAAACATAGTGGTTTGCTTCTCTTCGAATCTTCTCCGTCTGGGCCTTGGTATGATCCGGAGGAAATTCCCCACAAACTAAGTAGTTCACAATATCCCGGTACCAAGGGTTTACAGAGTGAAGTCCTAGAACGGACTGAGATGGGCTGAGAAGTAATGGCGTGGGCGCATCAGGGAACGACGCGGGCGCGCCAGTACTCAGCGCGGGCGCGCCAGTACTCAGCGCGGGCGCGTCAGACTCCGGCGCGGCCGCGTCAGCTCTCGACTTGGGTGCGCCAGACTCCAGCGTGCTTTTGTGCTCGATTCTGCATAATGTGTCATCCGAAAACGTGCCTAAGATGGGTTTCTGTGACTCCGGCTTGTCCTCCTCATTCACCAATCTGCTTAAGTGGTCAGCCACCAAATTCTCCGCTCCTTTCTTGTCCTTAATCTCCACATCGAGAGTGCAAAGATGACTAGGGCGTTGTTTGAGTTCAATTTCAGGTGCCTGCACAACAGATGGAACAAGCACTTCGCTTGGAGTCAGTAGATTGGGGCCAATGCCCAAAAGAGTAGGGGACTTACCTTCTACATCCATCTGGGCTGCTAATTCCTGCATGTTAGATGAAATTGAAAAATCTGTATAGGACTCGTCAATAGCATTCTCAATAATTGACTGCAACTCATCTTCCCTAGACATATCAAATAGATCTTGAGCTAATGGTTCAATCACATCAATAGAGCACAGAGAATGGTCATCAACAGGATGTTTCATAGCCTTGTATAAATCGAATTCAACCTTTTCTCCATCAAATTCCATTGTTAGTGTCTCAGAAACACAATCAATTTTTGTCCTAGCTGTTTTAATAAAAGGTCTACCTAACAGAATAGGCGCATCATGCTTATCATGTTCCATATCCAGGACAAAGAAATCTGCAGGAAAAATCAGTTTATCGTCCATAACCAAAACGTCTTCTACTACTCCTTTAGGGTATTTATTAGACCTGTCAGCTAGTTGCACAATTACTCCAGTTTCATGCAAAGGTCCTAAATCTAGCGATTTGTAAAGTGAGTAAGGAAGCACATTTATGGAAGCACCCAAATCAAGCATAGCTCTATCAAATTTGACATCTCCAATGACACAAGGGATAGTAACCATACCTGGATCAGTGCACTTTTTCGGCATTCTCCTCTGAAACATAGCGGAGACTTGCTCACTTACTTTCACTTTCTTTTTTCCTTTCAGCTTCTGATTTCTCTTCACCGTGCAAAGCTCCTTCAAGAACTTGGCGTACTTGGGCACAGTTTTTAACATTTTCAGCAGAGGAATGTTCACCTGACACTTGCTAAATGTCTCGAAAAGCTCTGAATCATCGATTATCCTCCTCTCTTTGAGTGCCTCAGGGAACGGAGGTTTTGGTTTCTCCGACCCGAGAGGGGGAAAATCCGGTCGGACATATGTATCGACATAGGACTCGGATTCAGGCGAGATCGGACTCGACGTGGGCGCGCCAGAATCCAGCGCGGGCGCGTCAGTGTCTGGCACGGGCGCGTCAGTGTCCGGCGCGGGCGCGCCAGTGTTGGGCGTGGCCACTTCAGTGTTGGGCGTGGCCACGTCGGAGACCTGCGTGCTTTTCTCCTCTTCTTCCTGACTTTTCAGCTCTTTTCCATTCCGAAGAGTTATAGCACTGACGTTTTCCCTTGGATTGACCACCGTTTGAGATGGTAGACCCACTGACGTCTTTGCCTCTATTCTCGTGATTGCTTCAGCCATTTGCCCCATTTGTTTCTGTATATCTTTTATGCTCGATTCAGTTGTCTGAACATGCGCAGTGAAGTGCTGTGTCAGGGTATTGAGCATGGACTCAGTAGAGGGAGCGTTACCCTGCTGCCTCTGATTGTAGGGAGGTGGCTGCTGCTGTTGTGATTGGTTTGGTGGATCCCTCCATCTGAAATTTGGGTGATCCCGCCACCCTGGGTTGTAGGAGTTTGAGTAGGGGTCATGTCTGGGTCTCTGAGGTCCATTTCCACCTAAAACACTTACTTCAGCGGTGTCTTCCTGGAGTGTAGGACACGCATCAGTTGGGTGGAAGTTATCACTGCAGATTCCACAAGCCTTGAGTTGTTGAGGAGTCCCTTGCAGAGTGAGCCTCTTAACCATTTCCTTCAATTCAGCAATATCTTTGGATTGGTTAGAGTCTACCGAATTGACTCCTTTCTTTCTGGTGGACTTCCCAAAATTTCTAGTCCCCTCAGCCATTTCCTGAATCTTCTCCATAGCTCCCTCTGGCGTGGCATTCAGAATATTTCCTCCGCAGGCGGCATCAATCATCCTTCTATCAGATTCCAGCAATCCCCCATAGATGTATAGGACTAGGTCCTTCGTGCTGTAGCCATGGAAAGGGCACTTAGCACAAAGCTTCTTGAACCTTTCATTGTAATCATAGAGGGTTTCATCATCTTCCTGCTCTATATTGCTGATTGCCTTCTTCAAGGTGTTCTCCTTCTTAGCAGGGAAGAATTTCTCCAGGAAGGCCTTGTGGAGCTTAGGCCAAGTATCGATGCTCCCTGTAGGAAGACTGTAGTACCAGTCATCCGCAGCATCGACCAGCGTGAACCCAAAAGCTCTCATCTTTATCTGTGCTTCGGATATATTGGCTGGTTTCATGCTCATGCACACATTATGAAACTTCCCCATGTGCTTGATGGGGTCTTCTCCAGCCAATCCATGGAATTTGGGCAGTTGATGAATCAGCCCAGACTTTAGCTCAAAATGGTTGTCATCCCCTATAGCAGGGATTGTCACAGCAGGTGCCTGCTGTGTGATGTTTGCTGCTGTCAGCTGTCGCAGCGTCTGATTTGCATTTCCAGCCATTGGATCAGGTTGTTGGGAGTGTTGTTGTTGTTCTCTAAGGCGGCGGTGGTATGTTCTGTCAATTTCCCAATCAAAATAAAAAAGACGGGGATCAGTAGCACGAGTGCGAACCATGCAAGCGGTTCGCACCCAAACAGGTAATAAGACAAACAAGAACAAAGATAATCCGTTTCCCCGGCAACGGCGCCAAATTTGACAGGCCTAAAGTCGTTATGCCAAATCAAAGTAAATTCCTAAGATGCAAACTATAACAAGTATAGTAGGTAAGTTAGGGTCGAACCCACAGGGAAACAGAATCAATTGTAAGAGCAAGTATTATTACCCAAAAGTAACCGATTCAAGGGGGAGTTTTGTGTGTAAGCGATAATGACAGAACAAGTTGCAATAAGAGGTTGCGAATATATGATGGAAAAGTATCACACCAGGTAATTATCCGCACAACAATTGAGATGGTTCATCATCGCATTCTATGAGTCTCAAGTTCTAATGTCCAGTAATTGTTCTCAATTCAGATCGTGTAATAGCTTTTAGTCCTACCAGTCCTAAAAGCACTTATCACCAAATTACAAGGGAAAACCTTCACCGAATAATAAAGCGATAGCATTCAAACATGAATTATAATGAGATACAAGCGATTCTAACAACCCGTTAAAATAGCCTGTAATCAAATCTCCTTCACAATCTACCACAAGCAACCCGCGTATGGTGATTGTGTTCGCTACAGTGAATCTACAACCCCAAACCTGGAATTGGAAACCCTAGCAATATGATTAGTATCGATAAACCTAGGTGATCAATCCAGATTAACCAATAATAAGCAATCAAGCAATAAGCTCAGGAGATTGAAACAATTAACAAAGGACGAACAAGAGTAGAATACTCACAACCAAATCAATCGAAGGCTTCAAAGAACCAAGTGTAACAACGGAGAGTTAGTTCTCCATAGGGTTTGTGAGATGAAGAAAAGGGAAATACGTCTCTGGAAAATAACCTAATTCTCTACTGCTACCTTCTCGGCAATAATATAAACTAATTAAATCGGGTTTAACATCCCGTAAAAATATAAAAAATATAATATTAAAACTGATAAGATAGGGAAAATCGGATAAGAATCCGTCTTCAGGGACTGACGCGGGCGCGTCAGGTAGCAGCGCGGGCGCGTCAGACTCCAACTTGGGCGCGTCAGACTCCGACTTGGGCGCGTCAGACTCCGGCTTGCTACTTCTATCTGATGCATCGACGCGGGCACTTCCTCCTAGCAGCGCGGGCACGTCAATAGCAGCGCGGCCGCGTCAAGCTCACCAGCTTCCAGCTGCTTCCGAACTTCTTCAACAGGTTCCGATTCGATCTGCAAGATAACCACAAATTTGCGCAGAATCCGAACTCTTCTAGAATAATCATAAGATGCAATTTAGTAACAAAGAACGAAAGAAATGCAACCTATCTAAGCTAAAAATGCCTATAATGCCTATCTAATATATGCATTATCAAAAATCAATTGAGATAGCATGAGAAGAAAAAAATTTAAAAAAAAAAAGGAAAAACTTGAATATGATTTGTGAAGTTGTATTCTTGAGGTTGAGATTGTATGACATTATAGAGGTATGGTATGAGTTGATTAGTGGTATGAGTTGATTGTTGATTGGTGTTGTTTTTAATGCTTGAGGACAAACAAGGTCTAATTGTGGGGAAATTTGATAGCACGCATTTAGGTAGGCATAATAGGTTGCATTTAACTTGGTTCAATGTATATAACACATATATGATTTAGCTTGGTTTGTTGGTTTTGTAAGTATTTAGTGCATATGCAATTTAGCCTTTAACCTTGGTGTTCCAAACATGCCTATTTTATTGATTTTATAAGTAGTCAAATGTAGTGCATTGATGCCTTTAACCTTGGTGTCACCAAACATGTTATATTTTAATGATGTTGTCATTAGTTATTGTGGTGTGGTGTATGTATAGACAATATATTCGGTTCACAAGCTATCACATCGATCGTGTTTAATGGCAAAAGACAACGGATTATTGTAACGAAAGACATCAGTTTTACAAATTAAATACATTAGTTTTAGGAACTAAACACAACGTTTTTAAAACCAAAAAGATTTCCATAAATGTAATTTCATAGGTTTTATATTTATTTCAATTCATATAGCCCAATTTTGTGTGGCAAAATAACCTAATTCTCTACTGCTGCCTTCTCGGCAATAATATAAACTAATTAAATCGGGTTTAACATCCCGTAAAAATATAAAAAATATAATATTAAAACTGATAAGATAGGGAAAATCGGATAAGAATCCGTCTTCAGGGACTGACGCGGGCGCGTCAGGTAGCAGCGCGGGCGCGTCAGACTCCAACTTGGGCGCGTCAGACTCCGACTTGGGCGCGTCAGACTCCGGCTTGCTACTTCTATCTGATGCATCGACGTGGGCACTTCCTCCTAGCAGCGCGGGCACGTCAATAGCAGCGCGGCCGCGTCAAGCTCACCAGCTTCCAGCTGCTTCCGAACTTCTTCAACAGGTTCCGATTCGATCTGCAAGATAACCACAAATTTGCGCAGAATCCGAACTCTTCTAGAATAATCATAAGATGCAATTTAGTAACAAAGAACGAAAGAAATGCAACCTATCTAAGCTAAAAATGCCTATAATGCCTATCTAATATATGCATTATCAAAAATCAATTGAGATAGCATGAGAAGAAAAAAATTTTAAAAAAAAAAGGAAAAACTTGAATATGATTTGTGAAGTTGTATTCTTGAGGTTGAGATTGTATGACATTATAGAGGTATGGTATGAGTTGATTAGTGGTATGAGTTGATTGTTGATTGGTGTTGTTTTTAATGCTTGAGGACAAACAAGGTCTAATTGTGGGGAAATTTGATAGCACGCATTTAGGTAGGCATAATAGGTTGCATTTAACTTGGTTCAATGTATATAACACATATATGATTTAGCTTGGTTTGTTGGTTTTGTAAGTATTTAGTGCATATGCAATTTAGCCTTTAACCTTGGTGTTCCAAACATGCCTATTTTATTGATTTTATAAGTAGTCAAATGTAGTGCATTGATGCCTTTAACCTTGGTGTCACCAAACATGTTATATTTTAATAATGTTGTCATTAGTTATTGTGGTGTGGTGTATGTATAGACAATATATTCGGTTCACAAGCTATCACATCGATCGTGTTTAATGGCAAAAGACAACGGATTATTGTAACGAAAGACATCAGTTTTACAAATTAAATACATTAGTTTTAGGAACTAAACACAACGTTTTTAAAACCAAAAAGATTTCCATAAATGTAATTTCATAGGTTTTATATTTATTTCAATTCATATAGCCCAATTTTGTGTGGCAAAATAACCTAATTCTCTACTGCTGCCTTCTCGGCAATAATATAAACTAATTAAATCGGGTTTAACATCCCGTAAAAATATAAAAAATATAATATTAAAACTGATAAGATAGGGAAAATCGGATAAGAATCCGTCTTCAGGGACTGACGCGGGCGCGTCAGGTAGCAGCGCGGGCGCGTCAGACTCCAACTTGGGCGCGTCAGACTCCGACTTGGGCGCGTCAGACTCCGGCTTGCTACTTCTATCTGATGCATCGACGCGGGCACTTCCTCCTAGCAGCGCGGGCACGTCAATAGCAGCGCGGCCGCGTCAAGCTCACCAGCTTCCAGCTGCTTCCGAACTTCTTCAACAGGTTCCGATTCGATCTGCAAGATAACCACAAATTTGCGCAGAATCCGAACTCTTCTAGAATAATCATAAGATGCAATTTAGTAACAAAGAACGAAAGAAATGCAACCTATCTAAGCTAAAAATGCCTATAATGCCTATCTAATATATGCATTATCAAAAATCAATTGAGATAGCATGAGAAGAAAAAAATTTTAAAAAAAAAAGGAAAAACTTGAATATGATTTGTGAAGTTGTATTCTTGAGGTTGAGATTGTATGACATTATAGAGGTATGGTATGAGTTGATTAGTGGTATGAGTTGATTGTTGATTGGTGTTGTTTTTAATGCTTGAGGACAAACAAGGTCTAATTGTGGGGAAATTTGATAGCACGCATTTAGGTAGGCATAATAGGTTGCATTTAACTTGGTTCAATGTATATAACACATATATGATTTAGCTTGGTTTGTTGGTTTTGTAAGTATTTAGTGCATATGCAATTTAGCCTTTAACCTTGGTGTTCCAAACATGCCTATTTTATTGATTTTATAAGTAGTCAAATGTAGTGCATTGATGCCTTTAACCTTGGTGTCACCAAACATGTTATATTTTAATGATGTTGTCATTAGTTATTGTGGTGTGGTGTATGTATAGACAATATATTCGGTTCACAAGCTATCACATCGATCGTGTTTAATGGCAAAAGACAACGGATTATTGTAACGAAAGACATCAGTTTTACAAATTAAATACATTAGTTTTAGGAACTAAACACAACGTTTTTAAAACCAAAAAGATTTCCATAAATGTAATTTCATAGGTTTTATATTTATTTCAATTCATATAGCCCAATTTTGTGTGGCAAAATAACATTAATATAAATTATAGAGAGAAAATGAATATATATGTGTCTTAAGTGCTGTAAGGAGGAGATCCAGAATTGCAAATAGAATATAAATAAAGTAAAGCAAACTGATTTCGTTCTGAGCAAATAATTACAAGACTCCCTCCCGTTGTAGTAGAAGGTAGTCAGAATCGATCCACGAGGAATCGGGTCAACGGATCTCAGATAGCGGATGAATCACGTCCAGAAATCGACTCAGGGTTCACTAGACGTCGAGTGAATAGTCGATGTCGAGTACGTTGTGTGCACTCGATCACGTCTCAAGCTCTGCAGACTCCTTAGAAGACTCAATGTCGAGTGAAAGTCGACGTCAAGTGAAGATGTCGAGTGGAAGCCGACGTTGAGTGGACTCGTCTGTCCCGGGTCAACCGGCAAAAATAGAAGCAACAGACTCGATGTCGAGTGGATGACTCAATGTCGAGTAATCAGCAGATGTCGACTGGCTCAGAAGACTGCTAGTCGATCTAGTAACCTGTGATTGTTGGTAAAGGTGGCCGAAGCAAATGATGGCAAAGAATGATGAACAGAAACAAACCAGGGTTGATTATTCGAGATAAATAAATATGAAATAAAACTTCCAATATCGGGGTTTGCAACATCGATAACCAAACATGCATAAGACAAAATAAATATAGATAGTTATGCAATCACATCAAATGATCAAGCTTTCGCCTTTTCCAACAATTAGACAACTCTTTAAAGTAACCCTAATTGTATCTATCAGTTTTATGTTTATAATCCAAGTGGTTAACCTGAATCTCTGTTCTTTAGGGAATAAACATAATAAAGATAGTGGATGATCAAAACATAATAAATATCGAATCTTTACCTCAAGCATGCCTGACTATTGTCGGGCTCACTCCAACCCTAGAAGTAGGTGGACTACTCGCTCATTGCAATAGAAACCATAATTGATGAAAGGAAATAACTTTTCATTAAACTAAATTCTCGACCTTTACAATCCCGGCACTCCAACTTTCGCAAAAGCGCTAAAACCCTAAAAACCTTGAACTCCTAAAATCTCTACTTGATATTGGAATTGTATCTCTGAAATTTTGAATGAATAAAAACTAGCCCATAGAGCTTTATTTATAGGGTTTAATCCTTGCTAATCAATGAAAGCAAGTTCTATCTAATCCTAAAAGATATAAAATTTTATAAAAGAAAGATAAAATCCAACCAGGTAAATAGAAATTCTCCATAAGGTAAATAAATCTTCTCCCACTAGGATAGAACTTGGATAGATAGATGATAGATTGTTATTACTTCGTGGCCAAGTCTTCCTCTTCCCGTATGTGGCTCAGCCCAATTGATCTCGGCCCAGCTAATGACTCACTCGACATCGAGTAAAGTGGTCGATTTCGAGTAGATCAATTGGACGTCCAGTCATTCTGGCGATCTCGAGTGATGGTTGCTCGATGTGGTGTTCTTATGTGCTGGTGTCGATTCATTTCCTCACTCGACGTCGACTTATATGGCCGATGTCGAGTATCTTGTTCAGCTTCTCCGTGTGTGTACTTTGCTTCACTCGACGTCAGGGCTCTTCAATCTATGTCGAGTTATGGTGGTCAACGTCGAGTCAAAGTAGTCGATCTCGAGTTCTCTGTCAGCTTTCAGCAATCTGCTCCATTTTGAATCACACTTTCCCAAGTACACGTTTGTCCGATTGACACATATGAGTATGCGTTCGAAATCTCTTTGCGAGGGCTACAACTCTCATGAAGACATCAGAACTTGATTCGGAATGATGAATGATGAAAAGTGGCTTTCTCTAGCTACACCATCTTGTGCTAATCCTTAGCTTCTCCAATGTCTTCATGATTTTCCTTTAAGCTCCAAAGTGCGTCCTAACTTCTCTAAATCAGCTCTAAACTCCTAAAAATCACATCAAACTTGTGTAAACTCCATATCTGGCAATATTAAGCATAAGTACACAAATTCCTAATAATTCCATCCCAAAATAATAGAATAAAGAGCAGAATTAAACATAAAAACATGGTATAAAACATGGACATCAAATCACCCCATACATAAGCTTGCTTGTCCCTAAGCAATAACTCGGATGGTCATTCAGGGGAAACCTGCAAAAAGTCTCAACATAGTGGATCCATTGTCTTATTACCCAACACTTAATTTCCATCCTTGAAAATGTACTTAGTGCCTTCAAATCTGTGCATGTGAATGAAAAGCAATTTTTCTGCACAAAAGGAGGTTATGCAAAACAATTTTTCTTGTGACAAAGCAACAATAATCAAGAGGACTTTATGTAAGGTCAAAAAGGAGTAGATAGGTAAAAGGCTAAATGTGGGCAATTTTTTGCCATGTGGTGTTAAATTCGGGGAAATGGATTAATTTCCAAATTTTCATATCACATTCCTTCTTCATATTTCTTACCGTCCACTCTTTCGCTCGATGCTTTTTTCAATAATAATGATTTGACCTCTCTAACCTCAGCACTGCCTTCTCGCGAGTCGCAAAAATGGGTGTCATGAATGGCCCCGGATACTTAGTGCTTCGGACCCCTCACCTTGGTGACCCATCCTGCGGAACTAACATCTCAACGCAGGCAGGGTCGATCTACCTCTATCTCCTGAGGTGACCGGATTTTTTCTCTCTCATTAAATTTTCCATAGACTTGAAACTTTCCTGCGAAACTCCAATAATGATATATAACAACACAAACATCATATAATATCTCCATAAATGATTTCCATTCTCAACATAATCCTCGCATAGGGTATAAGGTAAAGAATAGGTAAAGTATGGCATATATGGAGCAATTATGATATAAAGACATGTAAGGCTTATAATATGGCTTTTGTGATGCATATAGATATAGGTATGGCTAGGATTATGAATATGAGCATATATGGAAAATATAAAGTCATCCATCCTCTTATAGTGCAACATGTCAAAAAGCAACATAATTATTCACGACTCCAGGGATTCTAAAACCCTTCCGGTGTAAAGAGAACACGCCTCACGCGCGCTCCTTGTGTCTCCCCAGTTGCCTTCTCCAGTGTTGCCTCTCCATGTTGCCCCAATTCTGTGATGAAGAACTCATGATCGTACAATCTTATGGCAAAAATTATTGCCAAAATGTTTATCCTTGTCCTAATTCCTGATATTTGGCCTATAAACCCCCAAATTTCCATCAGCCTTAGCCTCCATAGGCCCTGTGTTGGCAAAATTCTCTTGGTTGAAGATGAAATCCCTAATTCTGTGTTGGCGTATAGGGTTAATCGATGCCTTAATCTAGTCTCTCCCGATTATTGTGGGAGCGATGTGGGTGTTCTGATGGAGTAGATTACTCGAGTTTGGTCTTATCGTCCACCCCCGTGGCCAAATCCAGTTTGTACGGAGTTCAGACTTTTGTTGGTTTGGGCGTTTTCATCTGGCCCTCCCTCTTGCTCTTCTGTGTCTGCTGGAGTGGGTTTCTGCAAGATCTTGTCCTGCTAGGGCACGCTTTGCTGCATCGGAAGGGTTTGTAGTTTCTCTAATCTTCTCTCCCCTCTTTCTTCACAAAATCTTCCCTATTTATCATAGAGGAGTTGGTGCTTGATTCCTCGCACCTCTTCCTTTTCGAATCTTAACTTCCTTTACTCAAATCTGTTTCTTTCTTTCTGTGTCTTGTTGATCACAACCTCTGGAGTGCACAAAGGGAAGAGAACCATGGTGGCGGAAGATCCCGCCCCTAAAAAGACTAATACCCAAAAGGGAAGCCGGAGGGCTCAAAACTCGTAAAAGCAAAAAAGGTATCCATGGATGCCCTAGAGAAGAGCCGAAAGGCGAAGGCGGAAAAGACATTCAAGATGAGAACAATTCAGAGAGAGAAGCTCATTGCTTTGCAAGAGAGAGTCCAAGAGAACATCTCGGATCCCTGGAAGGGATCCACACTGCCAGAGAGAATTAAACTCCCTTAGGTGCCTTCGGATGTCAAGGAAGAAAATAAATCAAAGAAACAATCTAAGGCCAAAAAATGCTTTAGGTACGTTATTGTTGGATGGGGTATTCTGTTTTCTTTCATCAATCTTTGGGTGTGTATTCAGTCGTCTAAATTATAGTGATTCACAATGGCTAGATATGTCAAACATTTTAATGGTGCACTCTTGTTGTTTTATAGCTTCTGATTGTTGGGCAAGAAGTTCATGTTGCTTATGTTACTGTCATAAATTTAAGGCCTTACTACTAAGGCAAACCATTATATTGAATAATTTTAGACTAAACTCTAGGACCTTACTTCCTCTTAAATGCCTCCTTCCTTGTTTGAGTGCCACTTTAAACTACTGTTGGCACAAAACTATGTGGGATTTAATCATATTTTGACACTCCTTCCCAGCTCTTAATCACCTACTGTCACATATATATTCATTTGCATAAATCTTTTATGAATTCTTTGAGATCTCTATATTATAAAAGGATTAGCCTTTGGTGTGCAGCTACACCTACAAACTTGTATGATCAGTCTAATTATAGCTTGCAGGGTACCCAATTAATGCTATTCCGTTTGCTAGTTTTCAAAGTCAAGCTTATGATGAAGTCATTAAGTAAGAATAATGTCTGTAAAATTAAGCCTCATCCATTTAGGAAATACTATAAGCATGTATACCTTGAAAGTACCTCTTCCATGCGTGATTCTTATATCCATAACCAAGCATCTTTCTCTAATGAACCTAAATGGTGGACCTTAATTATCGCAATTGTTTATAGGCCTAAAGCATGTGTAATTGTCACTAGATTTGGTTGGTTAAACTCACAGCCTTGTGATCATATATCTAGGTGGATTAACGCTAGGCTAGTCTTGTATAGCCTTCTTGTCTATTGGAGTAATATATATGGGAGTTCAATTCGTCGTTATTACACTACCAATACAACTCATTCCAATAAGCTTAATGATCCATTTTTTGAGCACCCACTAATTTCAGTCGGTAAAAAACAACAAAGTAAAACAATTTGGTATGGCTTGGAAGTGAGGAAATGGTCCTAGACAGAGGCAGCTAATCGATTAGGCGAACTCAAATCAGGCAAGATAAAACCACTGCTAATGTCTATTACCTTCCTTTTGGGTATGGCTTCTGTTTGTGGGTTTCTTATGATTATACTTGTAAGTGCAACTACTGTCTATGTGGATTTGCTTGGTTGGTTCAGAGCCAAACTCTCTATAATTTGGTCTTGCTTGGGCATAGACTGTCCCTTAAATTAATGTAATAAATGGTGGCTAACATTTTCATGTAAAATGTTGGCTATCCATGTATGGCAAATGATCTGGGGATCCTGATAGAGTCTATTTTAGTTATGTTTTAAGTATAGACTTGCATATTATTTTAGAGCATTTTTACATATTTTATAGCTTATTTGTTATTATTTACTTTTCGGAGTCTACACTCGTATTCTATTGATTTCAAGTATTTTGAAGGGAATTTGGAATAATCACATTGAACAAATTATAGAAGAGATGGGCCGAGCTGAATGATGATTAGGCTGGTGAATCCTTACGGGAAGAGGCGGAAGGTTCATGCATGGCTACAATTACTTGCTACGGTTGATGGATAGAATTAGTTTAGTATATTAATATATTTATACGGTAGATTAGATAGATTTTATATATTGTTTATAGTACAATAGATAGGATACATCATACTATATAAAAATATTCATACGGTTGAGGCCGAACAGAAGGTGGCCGACTCACTCTGTTCCACCTATTAACCCTAATTGTCTTTTGTTTTTCTTTTATGGAGACCTAAAATCTCCCGTTTCGTCTACAATTTGAAGCTTTGTTTGGATTGGTTGTGAGTTTCTAATTCTTGTTTCTTAATTCCTATATTTGAATGTTCCGACTTCTTTGTGCTTAAATGTTTGATTGTTTTATTCTATCTCGACTGATCAACTTGGTAGAATCAATTCAATTGCTAGGGTTTTGTAGATTCATGACTGTGAACCTTAACCCAAGTGGCAAACTTATCCCTGTAGGGCTGATTGAACTAATTGGATGGGTAGGAAGTTGGATGTGTTGTTAAATCCTTCTTTAGGGACTGCAAATACCTTGGTTAATCTCTGAACATAAAGCTATCAATCCCGAGCAAGGAAGAAGGCATAGGTGCCTTTACTCCTATAAAGTGCCGACTGACATAAGTTCGTCAAAGGAAAAAAAAAATTTCTGTATGGGCTAGGGTACTTCAGCTTCCATACAGAACGAGAAGGTGAATAATGAAAGTTTGTTTCTGGAATGTACGTGGGATTGGGAAGAGAACTTTTTGGACTGATATTAGTGCCATGAGAATCAACAATCACTTAAACCTTTTAATTGTAGCAGAAACTAAGACCGGAACTATTCCGGAGGAATCAGTATGGAGAAGTAGTGGTTTCACCAAAGCAGTTTGGTCTCTTAGGGTAGGACGAAGTGGTGGTCTTGGAGTATTATGGAATGAGAATTTTAATCTTAACGAACACATCTCGATAAAAATCCATCTGCCTCGTATCATTGGGATGGAATATGTGAATCATGACTGTAATTTCAAAGGAATGATCTTCACGGTGTATGGTCCCCCTCACGAGAAAGATAAGAATCCTTTCTGGGAAATAATTACTGAACTAATAACGAATGAACAACTCCCATGTCTAGTAATTGGTGACCTAAATGAAATTAGTCAGAGCTGTGAAAAGGAGGGTGGTGGGGTGCCCTCTCTTGCTATGTCTAATAGACTAAACCAGTTTAAGAATACATGTTCATTAATAGAGATTCCATGGTTGGGAAATAAGTTTACATGGAGAAAGAAAAGGTTTGGAAAAGACAATATTCTAGAGAAATTAGATAGGGTACTATTTCATCAGCAATTTCTAGATGCATTCCCAAACATAAGTACACTAAACGGTGAATTCTCGACGTCAGATCACTGTCCAATTTTCGTCCAAATAATGTCGAATGCCATATTCAAACCCCCACCATTCAAGATGGAGAACATTTGGTTTCATAGACCGGATTTTAAAAACATAGTGAAACCGTCATGGAGAGCGAATCGCTCAGGTTCGACTATGTTTAGAATAATGTATATGATAACTCCCTCCCTTGATGAAAATCGGAATAAGTTTCAAAGGCCTTGACAGTCTGTTTGTGTCAAAGGTCTTGAAGCTTTAACAGTGTTGATGAAACACAAAACCTGTTCTATATGATATTATGTTCGAATATTATTTTATGTTATTATATGCTTCCATTATATTATTATATATACACTAATCTTTCAGGAAGTATTTTCGAATATTATTTCCTTCCTTATGTTGAAAATTTGAGAAGATTCAAATCAGAAGATTATGGCATGGCCTTCGAAGTTTCCAAAGATAGAAGATCCAGCTCAAGCCATGATCAAGTCTAGCCGTTGGTGAAGATCCTTAGGCGCCGATTTGTTTCAATATAAAGAAAATGAAGAAGAAGACACCCCTACATCTATTGAACACAAGCTTTCATATACTCAAGCCTTCAAGCGAGATCTGTCTTCTTCGTGTGCTCTCTGCTAGTCCTTAAGAGTCTGTTATTTCATTTCAAAGCATTTGAGAGTTACACAGTGAGCTTATAGGATATATTTTGTTATAGTGTTATACTCGAGAGTTTGTAACTCAGGAAGTGAACACTAGGCGATTGATTCACTAAGTGTAAGAGGATTGTACTAGATAGCATAGAGAGGTGAGGCTCTTCTAGATTGGTCTAGGACTCCAAGGGAACGTGAGTTGACTAGATTGCAATTGTATAGGAGAGAGGCTTCTCGGGGAGCTACTAGGATCCTAAGTCTTGTGAATCAATAAAAGCCGGTTGAATCCTAGGGTTGTGGAAGAACCCTAGGCGGGGACGTAGGCCAAGTTCGTGCCGAACCTCGTAAACAACTCATCAAGTCCTTTATCTACTGCTTTACCTTATTTCCGCACTTGGTTCGATTGTTTAACTTTGTGATTCAGGTTTTCAGAGAAAAGACTAAGTCTAATCTCAAAGGGTTTTGCACGAGCTTCAAAATTCTTGATACTATCTGCGAAAAACCAGCATACTCTATTCAACCCCCCTTCTAGAGTATTTCTATATTACTTTGTTTTACATAATCGAACCTTCAATTGGTATCAGAGCTTTGCTCACTGCTTTTGATCTAACAATCTTGTGAGTTTTCGATCATGTCTGGTGAAGCAAGCGGAGGATTTGCACAGGAAAGGTCTACCAGCAGACCACCACTCTTTGTAGGAAACAACTTTGTCCACTGGAGATCATTGATGAAGATGTTCATCATAGACCAAGATCTGAAACTTTGGAACATTATAGAGAATGGGCCAAAGATTCCAGAGAAAGACGGACCAAATGGAACCAAAGTCGCAAAGAAGGAGTCTGAATACATCCAAGCGGATCTTGAACTCGTTTCCAAAAACTACAGGGCTATTAACTTACTATATTGTGGTCTTAGCACTGATGAGTTTAACCGTATTTCATCTTGTAGGTCAGCTAAAGAGATTTGGGACAAGCTAGTTGTCACCTATAAAGGAACTAGCCAAATGAAGGACACCAAGATCAGTATCTTCCTTCGAAAGTATGAGCTTTTCAAAATGATGTCTGATGAGTCAATCAAGGCCATGTTCAAACGATTCACAGAAATCACCAACAACCTTGACTCTCTCGGCAAGAGCTTTACGAACGTTGAGAAAGTGAGGAAGATATTGAGGTGCCTCCCAAAAGAAAAGTGGGGTCCTAAAGTAACAGCCATAGAGGAAGCCCAAGACCTTACCACTCTGCCCCTTGATGACCTGCTTGGGAAACTGATCACGCATGAGATGATCCTTAATGAAGACGATGGAAAACTTCCAGCAAGCACTAAGAACTTGGCGCTCAAGTCTAAGAAGGATGAGCCCAATGATAGATCTGATTCCGAAGATGAGGATGACGATGAGTATGATCCTTTTGCTCTTATCACAAGAGGCCTTGCTCGAATCCTCAAAATGAAGAAACAATTCAACAACAAGGATGGATTAGAGTCTTCTAAATTTCGAGGTAAGCCTCAATACAACAAATATGATAAGAAGACTAAACCCTTGCCTTATTTTGAATGTGGTGAAACAGATCATCTTGTGAAAGATTGCCCTCAAAAGACGAAGAGCCAGTCCAAGAAGGGTGATAAATGGAAAAAGAAAGCCATGGTGGCAACTTGGAGCGATTCTGACTCTGACTCCGATGATGAAAAGGCATATGTCTATCTTATGGCCTCAGAAGATGAATCCCACGATGAGAAGCTTGATGTAACTGTAAGAGAACTTATGGCAAGTCCAAAAGATGTACTATCGGAATTCCTTTCTAATATGATTGCCAATGAAAAGAAACTTATTGCCCAGACTAACACTCTTATTTAGAGAGCTGTGGACCAGGAAAGAACTATTGAGGATCTGTCTATGAGGGTTAAAAGTCTTGAAGCTTCTTATTCAGGTCTTGACATTAAAGTCAAGACTCTTGACTCAGAGAAATCTGAACTCGAGCAAGATCTCTCGTCTCTGAGAAGTGAACATCATGACTTAGAGAACGAGAAGATCTCCCTAAATAATAAGATTAAAGACCAACAGACAGCCCTCATAAGTTTTACCAAATCCAAAGGCACTCTTGATAGGATGTTGGGTGAGCAACAAAGTTCTCTAAACAAAAGTGGTATTGGTTACAATCCAAGGTTTTTAAAGAAGCAGCACATTACCACCTTTGTAAAGGCAAAAGAAAGCAGAACCTCTCCTATATGTCACCACTGTGCTAGAAAGGGACATGTAAAAGAGACCTACCCCTATAGAAGAAAGGATCCATATATCATTCGCAATACATTTCCTGTTCATTTGAGAAAAGAACGGATAACACAAGTTTGGGTCCCAAAAGGCACTATTTTACCAAATATGGTTTATCCCAATAACGGATCTAAATTTGCTTATTGGTCTAGCCACAAAGGTTGATGTTTGTTTTGCAGGAGATCACCAAGGTGAAGGAGCACAAATGGATTATTGATAGTGGATGCTCGAGGCATATGAGTGGGAAGAGTTCTCTCTTTCATGATCTAAAGAAGCAATCCACAGGAACAACCACTCTTGGTGACAAAGGAAAATGTGACATCGTTGGTATTGGTAGCGTTGGGAGTGATTCCAACCATAGTATTAAAAATGTCTATCTTGTGAATGGTTTAAAGTATAATTTGCTTAGTGTTTCTCAACTATGTGATAGTGGCAATAATGTCAGATTTAACAAGAAAAGATGTCTAGTGTGCAGAGAATATACATGTGAAGTTATACTGACTGCATATCGTTACAACAATATATACGCTGTGAATGCTGATCAAGTGGCACAAGGAAGCTTAACTTGTCTAAAGGCTTTGACGGACGATCCAAAGCTCTGGCACAGGAGACTTGGTCATGTGAGTCCACATACACTACAGAAGCTTGTGTCCAAAGGGCTTGTGAAAGGGCTACCTGAGATGGACTTCAAAGGTATTGATATGTGCAATGCATGCACACGAGGTAAACAAACACGTAGCTCTTTCAAACCCAAAAAGGTTGTAAGTTCCTCTAGACCTCTTGAACTTTTACATATGGATTTATGTGGTCCTATGCGAGTCAAATCTCCCAATGGTAAAAAGTACATGCTAGTCGTTGTTGATGATTTGTCTAGATATACTTGGGTTGCATTTTTAAAAGAAAAATCAGAGGCCTTATTTGAGTTTTCTAAACTTTTTTAGGAGTTGCAAACTTTAAGAAACGAGCCCATAGTGTCAATTCGAAGTGATCATGGTAGGGAGTTTGATCAACTTCAGTTTGATTTGTTTTGTGCTAAATATGGCATCTCCCATAACTTTTCTGCTCCTAGGACACCTCAACAAAACGGGGTTGTGGAACGAAAGAACCGCACCTTAGAGGATATGGCCAGGACTATGCTCTTAGAAAATGCATTACCTAAAACCTATTGGGCTGAAGCTGTTAACACAGCTAACTATATTTTGAATCGTTGTCTTATTCGTTCTATCTTAAAGAAAACTCCTTATGAACTTTTCAAAGGCCGCAAACCACTTATATCCTATTTTAAACCCTTTGGCTGTACTTGTTTTGTTCATAACAATGGAAAAGATAACCTTGGGAAATTTGATGCGCGTAGTGATGAAGGTATACATGTTATATTTGATGAATGCAATGACGGTTCTCTGAGTGAAAGTGTTGCAGATATAGATCTTAACATCCATGCAGAGAACGAGGAAGGTGATGATGCCGCTACCAAGAACACAGAGAAGAGGAACATGCAGGAACATATTCTCAACACTGAAGAATTGGCCCAACGTGTTAGATGTACCACAAGTCAATCCTGATGGTGTGACGAATCAAGGAGCTGAGACTAGCAAAAGAAAATTCAAATACTCCTCATCACACTCATTAAAGGATATCATTTCTGACCCTACTTCTAGTGTTCAAACTCGTTCTAAACTTAAAGATCTTTGTGCTTTTCACGCGTTTGTTTCTCTTATTGAACCAAAGAAGGTAGATGAGGCCCTTCAAGAGCCAGACTGGATCATTGCTATGTAAAGTGAGTTTAATGAATTTGAAAGGAACAAAGTCTGGACTTTGAAGCCTAGGCCAAAGCATCAATCAGTCATTGGCACACGATGGGTATTTCGAAACAAGCTAGATGAGAATGGTAAGATCGTGAGGAACAAGGCAAGACTTGTTGCTCAAGGCTACAATCAAGAGGAAGGTATTGACTACGAGGAGACCTTTGCTCCCGTAGCCAGGCTTGAAGCTATTCGCATCTTATTAGCATTTGCATCTTTTATGAGCATAAAGTTATATCAAATGGATGTCAAGTGTGCTTTTCTTAATGGTTTCTTAGAGGAAGAAGTATATGTGGCTCAACCCCCAGGTTTTGAAAGTTTGGAATTTCCTAATCATGTTTATAAACTTAACAAAGCGCTTTATGGTTTGAAACAAGCCCCAAGAGCTTGGTATGAGCGCTTGTCAAAATATCTTTTAGAAAATGATTTTAAAAGGGGGTTGATCGACAAGATTCTTTTTATCAAGACCAAAGGAAAGGACATTTTGGTTATTCAAATTTATGTTGATGATATATTATTTGGTGCTACTAACACATCTTTGTGCAAGGAATTTTCTGACATTATGTGCAGTGAATTTGAGATGAGCTTGATGGGTGAACTCAACTTCTTTTTGGGATTACAAGTTCATCAATCCAAGAAAGGGATCTTTGTCAACCAAAGCAAGTATACTAAGGATCTCTTGAAGTAGTTCAAGATGGATACATCCAAAGCAGCCAAGACTCCCAGGAGCTCAACTTTATCCCTAGATCAAGACAAGACTGGGAAGAGTGTCAATCAAAAGGAGTATCGGGGAATGATTGGATCTTTACTATATCTTACAGCTAGTAGACCTGACATCATGTTTAGTGTTTGCATGTGTGCTAGGTTTCAAGCTGATCCTAAAGAATCTCACCTCGTTGCTGTGAAGAGGATCTTTCGATATGTCAATGGCACTAAGGAGCTTGGACTATGGTACCCAAAGCAAAAGGTTTTCACATTAATCGGGTATTCTGATGCAGATTTTGCAGGCTATAAGGTTGATAGGAAGAGCACATCAGGATGTTGCCAATTCTTAGGAGCATCCTTGATCAGTTGGCACTCAAAGAAACAAAACTCAGTCGCTCTATCCACTGCCGAAGCCGAATACATAGCAGCTGGAGCTTGTTGCTCCCAAATCCTTTGGATAGCTCAACAAATGAGAGATCTTGGCATCAACCTCAGAGGTATTCCCATTAAGTGTGACAATACAAGTGCCATCTCCATTACAAAGAATCATGTTCAGCATTCAAGGACCAAACATATTGATGTAAGGCATCATTTCATTAGAGACCATGTCGAAAAAGGTGATGTGTCCATTTCCTTTATTTCAACTGATTATCAATGGGCTGACATTTGTACTAAG
This sequence comes from Persicaria maculosa, assembly GCA_963922045.1. Classification (NCBI taxonomy): domain Eukaryota; kingdom Viridiplantae; phylum Streptophyta; class Magnoliopsida; order Caryophyllales; family Polygonaceae; genus Persicaria; species Persicaria maculosa. The sequence continues at coordinate 56,512,806 of OY998253.1, forward strand.
CCTTTGGCAGAGGACAGGTTCACCTTCATTAGACGAGAGATTGGGATGCTTAACAAGGATGCACTTTCGTAGGGGGAGCTTTCCCTTTACGAAAGATAAATTCTACTCAGTGTCAGGACCCTTGAGTTCTACGTCAAGGTTTGTGAACTGAATGGTAGAAAATAGATATCGGATCGTATATATTTGGTTAATATCTTTTTAGATATTTGATCAAGTATTATTTTTTATCGGATTTCAAAATAATTTATTTATGTTACATTTTATTTTCATCCGTTGAGATATTTTATTTTTGGAACAAAATATTTCGGTTATTTCCCTCCTATTTTAATGGATTGATTTGAATTTTGAATGGAAACTTTTCCAATTAGCAATGTTATCATTAACCATCCTTGGAACTCTAAACACGTCCCATCAACTCCATCTCCTCACTCTACTTAAACCCAATTCTGTACCCGACTCCCTCACAAACTCAGACTTATCCAAACCCTTCCAAATTCTCTTTCTTCAACCTCTCAAACTATCCTGAAACCCTAGCCGATTACCTCCATGGCTCCCAAATCAAAGAAAGCTTCCACTCCCAAAAGACTTGGCGTTACCCCCAAGAGACGCCGGGCCACTGCTACTTCTCCTACACCTGAACCCACTACTCAAGCCATCGTCCCTGCTGTTGTCCAGAGCACCATCGCTGAGAGCACGTCTACAGTAACCAAGGGATCTAAAAAACGCTCTGCTAAGAAGCCTCTCAGTGCGAAACAGAAAGGGAAAAAGAAGGTCATCGCTGAGGAGGTGGATGAGGAAGAAGAAGAGGAGGATCTTGATGCTATTCTGGAAAGGGATGCAGCCAAAGAAGACGAAGAAGAAGCTTTAAGGAAGAAAAAGGCCGAGGAGGAGGCCGAGCTTGCAAGGAAGCTGGTCGAGGAGGAAGCTGAGAGAATCCGAAAGGAAGCCGAGGCAGAGGCTCTCAAGGAGGTTCCCTCTGAAGAGGAGCCTGAGGAAGAAGACGAGGAGCAAGACGAATCCAACGAGGACGAGGATGCTGATGGAGACGACGCAGGGTCCGCTGAGGACTTGGGGTCAGAGGAAGAAGAGGATGAGGAGCCTGAACCTATTCCCTCTCCTTCTCCTCCTCCTCCTCCCCCGTCTCCAAAGAAGTGGAAAGCCCAGGCTGCTGTCAAGCCTCCTTCTCCAAAGCGCACCAGGAAGGGCACCCTCAAAGGCTTTGAGGCGCCTGCCAAGAGAGCTGCTCCAACAATTGCTCGCAGAAAGAATGCTGATCCACCCGTCTACATCCAGGTAAACCAATCCTTACCCTCTTCATGGTTTGAAAATGCTGGAACGGCTGGAAAGTGGGTAAATGAGTTTCGGACTCGTAGGATTTGTTGTTCCGACTTTTTAGATCTTGAGTTCTTTGAAGCTTTGAACTTACCTTGCATCTCTCTACTCAAACAATCCCCTGCCTGGACCCTTCTCAACCTTGAATCTGTCTGTTATCCCCAACTTACCCGCCTGTTCTACATAAACCTAAAAGCCTAAAACAATGTCGACGGTTGGTCTTTGGAATCCATCGTCAAAGGGGTTAGAATCTCGTTCAACTCCATTGAATTTGCTGATTTCCTTGGCCTACCTAGACCTTGTCCACCCTCTCCCGAGAACCCCACAAAAGAACAGTGCATCACCCTTGCTCGTTCCAAATATCTCCTACCCGAAGCATCCACCAGCACCTCAAAACAGCTAACCCACTCATCCCTTACCTTAGAGGCAAAAATTATCTTCAACATCATTGTTCGTTGCCTCCTACCCCGTCTTAACTCTGGCTCGCTCCTTACTGATAATGCCATGGTCCTACTTTACCGAATCCTAAATGGCCTTGACCTTGATCTGGCCAACACTATCCTTGGATCCATGGCTCATGCTAGAAAAGCCTGAAAAGGAACTCCCCTCCCCTTTGCCACCCTTTTGACCCATATCTTCAAAGCTTCTTGAATCAATTTCAAAAATGAAGAACAACAGCGTCATATGGGAAAGTTCGACTCCAAGAGCCTTGAAAAGATTGGCATCACTCGGTCCCCCCAAGGGACTTGGAGTCTTGCCTCTCCTTCAAAAGCTCTTCCCACTGCCTTAGTCGTTGATGAACGCATGAAAAACCTGGAGTTGAGCTTGGAGGAAGTTCGCCTGGATCTCAAGGAGCTGCACAAGGAGTTTATGACGGAGATGAGCGGGATAACCAAGCTGTTGCAAGGTCTGTGGACGAGGCTCACTGATGATGCTCCGGACGATGAAGCTTAACCCTACCCTACCCTACCCTAACCCCAAATCTGAAACATTGCTGGTTTTTGAAAACTGTTTCAAACCTTTTGGTGATTGTTTTACCTCCTCCCTTTGTTGAAAGACAAAAAGGGGGAGATGATCTGTGATGGTGTTAGACTTTTTAAAACTGTTGCGATTTAAAGGTCTTGGAAGACCTTGGTTTTGTTTTCAGTTGGATGGTTTTCATGCTTTAAAATTTTGATCCAACATTTGTCTAACCCATGCAGGTACTTAGTCCGATATTACTTATATTATATATGATTGACTAAGTTGCAGGGATACACAGGTTTTGTCTTTCATCAAGAGAGAGATTGATAACTCCCTCACTTGATGAAAATCGGAATAAGTTTCAAAGGCCTTGACAGTCTGTGTGTGTCAAAGGTCTTGAAGCTTTAATAGTGTTGATGAAACACAAAACCTGTTCTATATGATATTATGTTCGAATATTATTTTATGTTATTATATGCTTCCATTATATTATTATATATACACTAATCTTTCAGGAAGTATTTTCGAATATTATTTCCTTCCTTATGTTGAAAATTTGAGAAGATTCAAATCGGAAGATTATGGCCTTCGAAGTTTCCAAAGATAGAAGATCCAGCTCAAGCCATGATCAAGTCTAGCCGTTGGTGAAGATCCTTAGGCGCCGATTTGTTTCAATATAAAGAAAAGGAAGAAGAAGACAACCCTACATCTATTGAACACAAGCTTTCATATACTCAAGCCTTCAAGCGAGATCTGTCTTCTTCGTGTGCTCTCTGCTAGTCCTTAAGAGTCTGTTATTTCATTTCAAAGCATTTGAGAGTTACACAGTGAGCTTATAGGATATATTTTGTTATAGTATTATACTCGAGAGTTTGTAACTCATGAAGTGAACACTAGGCGATTGATTCACTAAGTGTAAGAGGATTGTACTAGATAGCATAGAGAGGTGGGGCTCTTCTAGATTGGTCTAGGACTCCAAGGGAACGTGAGTTGACTAGATTGCAATTGTATAGGAGAGAGGCTTCTCGGGGAGCTACTAGGATCCTAAGTCTTGTGAATCAATAAAAGCCGGTTGAATCCTAGGGTTGTGGAAGAACCCTAGGCGGGGACGTAGGCCAAGTTCGTGCCGAACCTCGTAAACAACTCATCGAGTCCTTTATCTACTGCTTTACCTTATTTCCGCACTTTGTTCGATTGTTTAACTTTGTGATTCAGGTTTTCAGAGAAAAGACTAAGTCTAATCTCAAAGGGTTTTGCACGAGCTTCAAAAGTCTTGATACTATCTGCGAAAAACCGGCATACTCTATTCAACCCCCCTTATAGAATATTTCTATATTACTTTGTTTTACATTATCGAACCTTCAGTATAAAACCAAAATTCTGAAACAAAGGCAAAAATTTGGAATAAGAACACATTTGGGAATATTTTTCGACAGTTAGCGGAAGTGGAACAAGAATTGATTAAGATTCAAGTAGATACAGACGGCCGAGAAAATGAGGGTCTGATAACAAAGTAAAATAATCTAATTCAGAAGAAGGAGAAACTTTTGATGTTTCAGAAGGAATATTGGAGCCAACGAGCGAAATCAGAGCATCTCCGACTATCAGATACGAATACAGCTTATTTCCATATGGTGGCATCGGGAAGACGAAATAGAAAATTTATTAGGAGTATCGCATCCTCAGAAAGAACCGTTATAATGGGGGATGAGAACGTGAGAGGGGAGATCAGAAATGACTTTGCAAAACGGTTCTCGAAAGAACCAATCAATCTAAATCTTATGACAGACTACATACAGTTACTACCAAGGTCAGTGACTGATGAGGATAATTGGATGCTAGTTTCACCTCCTACAAATGGGGAGATTAAGAATGCGGTGATCAGTTTAGGCTACAACAAATCACCGGGACCAGATGGCATAATAGCTGAGTTCTACAGAACCTATTGGGAAATAGGTGGTCTGGATATTATTCAGGCCTTAAAAGCATTCTTTCATGCATGTAAAATTTTAAGACAAATTAATCATACCTTTATTTCCCTCTTACCAAAATGTGACAATCCGATTAAAACGACGGATTACAGACCCATCAGTCTATGCACTACAATCTATAAGGTAATTTCAAAATTATTAACAGAAAGACTGAAGAAAGTAATGGGCAAGCTAATTCACCCTCTGCAAGGAGCATTTGTGTCGGACAGAGCTATTCAAGACAATGTGTTAATTGCACATGAGATTTTTCACTCCTTCAAGAGTAGGAAAGGTGTTGATGGGTGGTTGGCAATAAAATTAGACACGGAAAAGGCCTATGATAGAGTAGACTGGCGGTTCACTAAGCTAGTCCTTAAGCAATTTGGATTTCATCAAAAATTTACACAGCTGGTAATGGAATGTGTAACTATGGTCTCATTTTCTGTTCTAGTTAACAATGGTGCTACGGAGGTTTTTACTCCGTCTCGTGGGTTGCGTCAAGGTGATCCCTTGTCTCCATTTTTATTTCTGCTGGGGGCAGAAGTCTTGGATAGAAAATTATCCTTTGAGGCAAGTCAACCGGGTAATGCTCTTGGGTTTTCCTTTGGTAGGAATTGCCCAAGAATCCCCTTCTTGGCATTCGCAGATGACATAATCATTTTCTCAAAAGGAAATCTAACGGCATGTGCTCATGTCAAAAGGATTATTGATGAATACTGTCAAATCTCAGGTCAGAAAATCAATTATCATAAATCAGCATTTCAAGTTACAAGTGGTATTCCAAGATCACGCATCCCGGAAATTGAAGGGTGTTTAGGCGTATCCAAACAGACAAAATTGGATAAGTACCGTGGGTGTTCGATTGTAAATGGACGGGTGAACAAAACAACCTCTGAAGAAATTATAACCAACACCTCGAATCAACTCTCAAAGTGGCGAGCTAATTCTCTGTCACAGCAGGGAAGAGCAACACTAATCAATACAAATATGTCGTCTAAACCACTCTATGCTATGCAAAGCTTTATGTTACCACCGCAAATACCTAAACAATTAGACCAAATCAATAGGTCTTTTTTCTGGAATAAAGATAGACTGCATAAACCGCTTATTAGCTGGGACAGAGTATGTAGACCAAAAGTGGCAGGAGGAATGGGTATCCGGAAAACTCATGACATGAATGAGGCGCTACAGTTGAAACTACTGTGGAAATCATGGCGGAACCAAGTAACATTTGGGTTAGAATCATACAACATAAATATCTGAAAACAGATCACATCCTAAATTATGAGGAAAGAGGCAACGCTTCGTGGAAATGGTCTCAGTTGCGAAAGTTACTTCCTACCTTTAAGTCAGGATTAATGTGGACAATAGGCAACGGAAAAACCATTAAGTTTTGGCGAGACCGATGGAACATTCTTCCTTCTCTATTACAATATTGTACTCAACCAAACAATGTAGATATAAATGAAACAGTGGATAAGTATATTAGTAATGAAAACTGGAATATCCAAAAGCTAGGAAATGTCCTCCTGAGTAATGTGGTAGAGCAAATAGCACATATTCATGTGCCATCTGTACAATTGGAAGACCGTCTATATTGGTGGCCGGACAAGAAAGGGTGGTTCTCGACTACCAATGCGTACAAGCTAGTGACGAATAACACTGAACTACAACCAGATGACAGTAATTGGATTTGGAAAATTGACGTCTCCCCGAAAGTGAAGAATTTCTTATGGAAAGTTGCTCAAGAGGGATTACCGACTGCGGCACTACTATCTAAATGAGGAGTCGTCATTCCCCTTTATTATCCAATTTGTAATTGATAATGCATATATTAGATAGGCATTATAGGCATTTTTAGTTTAGTTAGGTTGCATTTCTTTCATACTTTGTTGCTAAATTGCATCTTGTGATTATTTTAGAATAGTTCGGATTCTGCGCAAATTTGTGTTTATCTTGCAGATTGAATCGGAACACATTTGGGAGATGCAATATCTCGAAGAGGAATACAAGAAACATTTGAAGGAAGCAAGGAAGGAAGAGATGCAAGACAAGTGGAGATACCCGCGAAGAAAGACAAGAAGGACCGGCAAACAGCATGCCACGGCCGCAGCATGCATACCGCGGTCGCAGGAGGGGCCGCAGCATTTGGGCGTCAACGCTGTGCGCTGCGTTTTGAACATTAAAAACCCTAGATCTTATTTATTTGTTCATGGCCGACTTGGGACTATATATAAGGCCAAATCTAGTTATTTTTCCAGCACTTCTATTCTATTCTTTCATCAGACACTTTAGAGATTTTGAGCGATGTCTTCCATGAGGAACTAAACTCGTCTATTCCGCCTGCAATTTGAAGCTTTATTTGGATTGATTGTGAGTTTCTAATTCTCGTTCCTTGTTTTCTATATTTGAATGCTTCAACTTCTTTGTGCTTGATTGTCTATTGTTTTATTCTATCTAGCCCGCGCAACTAGTTAGAATTAATTCAATTGTTAAGGTTTTGTAGATTCCTGATTGTGAACCTTAACCTAAGTGGCAAACTTGTTCCTTTAGGGCTGATTGAACTAATTGAACAAGTAGGAAGTTGGATGTGTTGTTAAATCCCTCTTTAGGGACTGCAAATACCTTGGCTAATCTCTGAACTTAAAGCTATCAATTGGGTTAAATCCTTTTTTAGGGACTGTTCGATTGATATGGGTTTCTAGGACTGATTGGACTAGTAACTATATTAGGTCGGGACAAGGGCATTCATAGGAAACTTAATAGGTCGAGAAGAAGTTACAAGGATCGCTTCAATCCAATGAAGTGGAAAATTATAGGTAGAATTGCTTCTCCAAATTGTCTAAAACAAATTCATTTACTTTGCTTTCTTTACTCCGCTTTGATAAAATGCGGAACTTTCACATACAAAAAACCCCCAAATTGGTTACTTTGATTGACACTTAAATCAAACTGGAATTATAACTTTCCCTGTGGATCGACCTCTTGCTTATTGCTATACTTGCTATAGGTTTGAGTTTTCTTTGGCGGATCAACGACAGGTTTCCCCTCCGTCAGTAATCACCATGAAGAAGACGCAACCCACATCTTCTTGGAATGTAAATATAGTACGTTTTTTAGGAATGTTGACAACAATATCCAAAAGTTAGTGACAGACACAATACATACCTCAAGGAAGATCAAACCTATAATGAATATACTAGCTGAACACTTGAATGGGAAACAGAAACAAGAAATGGACTTTAGTTGGTGGGTGTCCTGGCTCATTAGGAACCAAGTGGTTTTCAGACAACAGAAACAACTATCAATCGGCAGTTATACTCAAACTGTGAAAACACATATGAACAACTGGCTTAGGGCCACTAGAGATTCCGTAGAAGGCAAGGATAAAGGGTGTGATAAGGAAATACGAACAGGGAATATAAAACGAAAAAGGACAAATCAGTAGTGGAAAAAAACCCCACCAGGATTTCTGAAACTTAATTTTGATGGCTCCGCGCTGGACAAACAAAACAGCACAACTGGCTTCGTTATCCGAGATTGGGAAGGTGCCCCAATTACGGCAGGCATGAAGATGAGTGGAAAACAGTTTGCCCTGTCTTCGGAGGCCCGGGCATTACGTTTAGGAGTAAAGAAGGCAATTGACTTGTGTTCCGATAGACTCATAATTGAAGGTGACTCCTTAATAATTATAAATTATTTCAAACATGGGATGAAGTGCCGGTGGAAAATTGAAATGATAATGTCAGAACTATCTTGCCTACTCTGTGGGTTTCGCGAAGTGAGATTCTTTCACATACTTCGCAAAGGTAATCAGGTGGCCGATTTTATCACACGAATGGCCCGTTCTACCAAAAACCCGAAACTGCTTACTGATCCAGGTCTTCCTGACCTCATCCAAAAAGATGCTATCGGATAGCTCCTCGGCGGATCCGAATTCTTACCTAATAAAAAAAAGCCAAAAAGCAACATCAATTTACCTCACTTTTGTGCTTTTAGCTAAAAAATCGCACTTCATTGAGTCTTCCCTTTTCTAGGCAATCTTGTGCAATATCTCTAACAAATCCACTTTCGCAACGTCGAGCCTTGTCTTAGCTTCCATGACACTATTTCTTTGAATAATTTACAAGCTTCGGGAGATGTCTCATAAAACAAACTTTGGGTCAAGCAATAAAGCATATTAAAACGAAAAAGTTACCCAAAATTCACCATGTATAACCAAAATGAAGAATAATCATGTAATAATAATGATAATAACCTTTTCTCCCACCCCATACTTAGAATTTACAGTGTCCCCACTATATAAATCAATATAAAACAAGGGTAAAAGAAGAAGCTAACCGAATAACGTGTTGAGGAGTCAAATCATCTTCTGTCGAGTAGATTGCAAGTGGTCGACGTCGAGTACGGTACTCGATGACGAGTAGATTCCATGGCGTCGAGTGGAAATTTGAAGTCGAGGGTGCCTCTGGGTAGTCGGCGTCGAGTAAACTCGTCTGTCTCGGGTCAACCTGCAAAAAGATAAGCAACAGACTCGACGTCGAGTGGATGACTCAATGTCGAGTAATCAGCAGACGTCGACTGGCTCAGAAGACTGTCAAACGATCTAGTAACCTGTGATTTTCGGCAAAGGTGGCCGAAGCAAAGGATGGCAAAGAATGATGAACAGAAATAAACCAGGGTTGATTATTCGAAATAAACAAATATGAAATAAAACTTCCAAGATCGGGGTTTGCAACAACGATAACCAAACATGCATAAGACAAGATAAATATAGAAAATTATGCAATCAAATCAAAGGATCAAGCTTTCGCCTTTTCCAACAATTAACAACTCTTTCAAGTAACCCTAATTGTATCTATCAGTTTTATATTTATTATCCAAGTGGTTAACCTGAATCTCTATTCTTTAGGGAATAAACATAATAAAGATAGTGGATGATCAAAACATAACAAATATCGAATCTTTACCTCAAGCATGCCTGGCTATCGTCGGGCTCACCTCGACCCTAGAAGTAGGTGGACTACTCACTCATTGCCATAGAAACCATAATTGATGAAAGGAAATAACTTTGCATTAAACTAAATTCTCGACCTTTACAATCCCGGCACTCCAACTTTCGCAAAAGCACCAAAAACCTAAAAGCCTTGAACTCATAACCTCTCTACTTGCTATTGGAATTGTATCTCTGAAATTTTTAATGAATAAAAACTAGCCCCTAGGCCTTTATTTATAGGGCTTAATCCTTGCTAATCAAGGAAAGCAAGTTCTATATAGATTGTTATTCTCCATAAGATGAATAAATCTTCTCCCACTAGGATAGAACTTGGATAGATAGATGATAGATTGTTATTCCTTCGTTGCCAAGTCTTCCTCTTCTCGCATGTGGCTCGAGACGTTGAGTAAAGTAGTCAATGTTGAGTAGATTTACTCGACGTCGAGTCACTCTGACGATCTTGAGTGATGGTTGCTCGATGTGGTATCCTTGTGTGCTGGTGTCGATTCATGTCCTCACTTGACGTCGACTTATATGGTCGATGTCGAGTCTCTTGTTCAGCTTCTCCATGTGTGTACTCTGCTTCACTCGACGTCAGGTCTCTTCAATCGATGTCGAGTTAAGGTGGTCGACGTTGAGGAAAAGTAGCCGATGTCGAGTTCTCAGTCAGCTTTCAGCATTCTGTTCCGTTTTGAAACGCACTTTCTTGAGTCCTCGTTTGTCCGATTGACGCATATGAGTATGTGTTGGAAACATATTTTCGAGGGTTGCAGCTCTCATGAAGACATTAAAACTTGATTCTGAATTATGAATGGTGAAAAGTGGATTTCTCCAGCTGCACTATCATGTGCTCTTCCTTAGCTTCTCCAATGTCTTCATGATTTTCCTTTAAGCTCCAAAGTGCATCCTAACTTCTCCAAATCAGATCTAAACTCCTGAAAATCACATGAAACTTGTGTAGACTCCATATCTAGCAATATTAAGCATAACTACACAAATTCCTGATAATTCCATCCCAAAATAATAGAATAAGGAGGATAATTAAGCATAAAAACATGGTATAAAACATAGACATCACTAAGGCACAATTTGTATAGGCATTTACAATCATTCTTATGTCATTTAGATTTGATTTAGACATGTAGTTAGCATAAAGTGCATTCATTGTCTTAGTTGTGGAAAGAATCGGAAACTACGCTATTTCAGTGTTTTATGCAGATTAGAGATCCGACATGGTAGAAGACGAGACAAGGACGTCAAGCGACAAGTCGAGGAAGGAAATATCAAGAAACAAGGGAAGCAAAGGTCAAGGGAAGACAAGCCAAGACGAAGGAAGAAGGAACAACGGAGCCCAATCCGCAACCAAACCCGGGAGGACCCGCGACCAACGGATGTGTCCGTTGGGCGGTTGTGTCCGTTAGGACATGTCCAAGCACCTGAGTCCGTGAGCACCAAGTTGCATATGTCGGCTGCCAGCGGATGCCAGCGGGAGTTAGCGGGTCACCCATTAACTTTGGTATATAGATCAATTTATGTAAGTACAGTAGGTTTTATGTTTGTCCTTAAAAATTGGTTAGTGCCGACATAGTTTTTATGCGTATTTTTTAGTGCTGACATCGTTTTTAATTTGATATTGTATATGTAAGTATATATGTATGCTTGAGTCCTTAAAAATTGGTTTATTTCTTAGTGCTGACATCGTTTTTATACGTATTTTTTAGTGCTGACATCGTTTTTATGCTTATTTTTATGTAGGTATATATTTGCTGACATCGTTTTTGCAATATAATAGATGGATGAGGAAGGAGGTCAGCATCGTCGGCGTCGAAAAATTCTTTGTTTTAATTATTTACCGTTATCCTTTGTTTCTCACTACCAAAAATAAATAAAATATCCGTTTCTTTTTTTTGGTAGAACACTCCTTTGTCTCTTTGTTCTCCCCATTTTATATTTTTAATGACTTAATACGTCAAATATATTGATCTTCGATGTCATCACCGTCGGCGTCAGCATCCTCGTAGAGGGCGTCAGCAATGCTGACATCAGCATTCCCGACGTCATCGTCGGCGGCGTAAGCATCCTCGTAGACGGCGTCAGCATTCCCGACGTCGGTGTCAGCATCCCTCAAACGGTGTCAGCATTGTCGACATCCCCGATGTTAGCATCGTCGACGTCCTCCGCGTCAGCGCTGTCGGAGTCTGCGGTGTCAGAAATGCGGACGTCAACATTCTCGACGTCGGCGTCAGCACTGACGCGCGGGAAAAAAGAAAAAAAAAGTTGGCGTCAGCATCCCTGTAAACGGCGTCAGCAATGCTGACGTCAACATTCCCAACGTCGGCGTCAGCATTGACGCAAAAAAAAAAACTTCCTTGTAAACGGCGTCAGCATTGCTGACGTAAACATTTCCGACGATGACGTCAACACTGACGCGCAAAAAAAAAATCTAGCGCAGCGGGGGGGCACAGAGGGGGGCACACGAGGGAAGGGGGGGCACGCAGAAGGGGGCAAATTGGGATGTATAGTTTGCTAAATTTTCCCCAACTTTGTATAATTCCCTAATTTGGCATTCTTATTTGTATATTTTGCAAACCATCCTATGTATGAATTGGTCAAATTGAATTGACACATCTATTACTAATGATTAAAAAAAGGAAGCTAAATGAAGAAGATGCAGACAATGCAGTAAAGAATAAGATGGAGCAGTGAAGGTGAAACTATGAGAGACGAAGAACGTACATGGAGCTGAATCTGTTGAAATCTTTAATTTTTATTTTTTAAGTTTGTTAACTTAACATTCCTATTTATTACATTTTGAGGTCAAAATTTAAATTTTGGGATTAATTTTGTCCAGAAATTGGAACCGTATTATTTTTGGTTAATGTGAGCATAGTTTGTATATGAAATCATATCTTTAAAGTTCATATTATTTTTGTTTTACGGTTGTAATTCGTATTATTTAAAGTCAATTTTTTAAGAAAGAAAGAAAAAAACTCGTAGGTCCGCTGTAGATAAAGTAAAAGATGGTAACAAGTTACAATGTGCAGTTGTTTGCATCCATTGTAATGTACTACGTAGTAGGTTAATGCTCCCAAAAGTAGATGGGCAGTTAGGCGGTGCACATGGATATTGATTGAATCCCTCTCATTTATGGCCACATCGATCTCATTAATTGTATGGCCAACGCCTATTTTTTTCCTTAAAAATAATATTGTTGGGCCTATGAATCAATTAAGTTTTCCACCTCCTCCTCAACTTAGTAAATACTCAATAATCACTCATATCATCTGCTCACCCACGTCACATAAGTTGTAATGTATGGAATATGGATGCAAGTTAAGTGAAAGATTTCTGGGTAATGAAATGTGATTGGTGAAAATTTAAATATATTGAACGGGTTTTAAAAAGCGGGTACTCTTTTCGTTATAGGTATGTGTTCAATATAAACATTCCGAATTGGATCATTAGAAAGAATTTGTGGGTACTACCTACAGGTCTTCGGTTCGAATCCCGAAATGGTTGCTCTTTATTTACCAATTCAAGGTATGTGTTCAATATGTGATATAAATATAATTATTTATTAATTAATATTCATGTATTATGTTTTTTAAAAAGCTGGTACTCGTTACGGGGAACATTTAGATTCTATATTCCGTACCCACTGCGAGCGTGTGGGCTGAGCTTAGCAGTCCGTCTGGGATTCACTTCTTGTCAATATCCGTTCGTAATAGTGGACGGGTGGGACGGATCGATCCTCATTTATCCAGATCTACTTTTCCTGTTCTGTATTGTGGTCGTGTTTACGTGATCGAATATTACTAGTCCGCTCATCAAGTTATGACCGTTTTTTTTAGCTTTCTGAAAATTTCACTTATGAGATTCTTTAATTATATTATTGTTGCATGCGTCCTTATCTTGTATTACTTGTTCAATCTTAATTTGGGTCAATTTTCCTGATTGATATTTCATTCAGTGTCAATTTCCGTAAGATTTATTTATTTATTTTTGGAGTTGTATCTAGTTCCCAAATCTACATCATGTTATTTTGGTCATTGTTAATCTATATATATCTTATTGTTTAGAAATATCTATCCTAAAAGGATTTGATATGATTTGATTCACTGGGGATCTCTTAAATTTATTCTCTAAGGAATTCCTAATCTTGTTTCTATATATGTAATCATCTATTAATATAATCAATCATCTATCAATACAATTAATCATCTTTTCCTCTAAAAGTTAATAGTTTTACATGGTATGAGCCTATATTTATCGATCCTCCATCAATTGCTTCTCAACCCACCTCTCCCACTCAAATTCTCTTCTCTGCCTCTTTCGATGGCTCTTCTCCCAATTTTCACCTTCCCAATTTTGCGATCCGTCTGGATCACTCCAATTATCGTCTTTGGCGTAACACTGTCTGTTCTGCTCTTGAAGCATTCGGCTTGGACTCCTTCCTGACTACAACCACAAACCCACAGCCATCCACTATTGTGGATCCGACCGTCCTGCTCTCTGCCGGCGCGCCGCTCACTCTAGACGCAGCCCTCGTTGCTCTCTCCGCGCTCATCACAGCAGCTCCCTCGCTTGCCCAATCCTCTTTATCAGGTTTGGGTTCGCAAGGGCCGTCTTGTTCTGTTATGGATTCGTTCCACCCTCACCACACGTATGCTTGCCCATGTTGCCCGAGCCACCACCACCGCTGAGACTTGGGGCAGTCTTCAGCGCATCTTCCATGCTCAGACTCGGGCTCGCCAGATGCACCTCCGCCATTAGCTTCAAAATAGGGTTGGGCTTCCGGTCTGGATCGGACCGGACCGGACCGAAAATTCCAGTCCGGTCCAAGACCGATGGATCGGAATTTTGAAAAACATGGACCGCGGATCGGACCGGGACCGAGACATATGGTCTAAGGTTTTTCGGTCCGCGGACCGTTAAGACCGTTTGGACTGCCCCATTTGCATTTAAAGTAAATTTCAAGCCTGAAAATTTTCCCAACTTCCCTTCCTAGAGATGAAACCCTAGCGTAGAACAGATCACCGCTGCCGAACATAGCCAAATCAGATTCGACCTCCAACCCAAAATAGGAAAACAAACCAAATCGAAATCGAAACACAAAAATAATACGAATTTCGACTTTAGACCCTCTCATAACAACAGGTATAATCCTCTATTCTTCAAATACAAACACAAATCAAAGCCAAGGAGGAAAGGATATCCGGAGATACGAAGGAGGCAGAGCAAGACAATGAGAAAAGAGAAAGAAATCAAGAGAAGAAGCAGAAATTAGTCAAATTACAGGAAGTGGACTCAATAAAAACCTCCATTTGGATATGAATTTATACCGTAAAGAGAGTGAAGAAAGAGAGAGTTGCGATTGGATCTGGCGGCGACGAGCGAGGTGCGAGCGTGAGACGAGAGTGTGAGGTGCAAACGTGAGACAAGTGTGCGAGGTGCGAGCGTCGGCCGTCGAGCAAGGCAGCGAGGGTGCGAGGTTAAAGATGAATTGAAGAGAGAGTGAACAGAGAGGCGAGCGTGAAGGTTGAAAGTGAAAGGTCTGAAATGAAAGACGGCTGAGGCTAACGGAGTAGGATCAGTAGGTTAGAAATGCCATTTAATATTTTTTTTAAAAAAAAAAACCCAAATCCGGTCCAATTCCGGTCCGACCCGAAAATTCCGGTTTGGTCCCGGGTTTGGACCGAAACCCGGAATCTAGAATTTTATGGACTGTGGACCAGACCGTAATAATTCCGGTCCGATCCAAGACCGTAATTTCTGATCTGGTCCCGGTCCGATTCCGGTCCGATCTAATTTTTGCCCAGCCCTACTTCAAACCCTAACTAAAGGGTCGCTCTCCGTTCTTGACTATGTTGAGAAAAAGAGGGCCCTTGCTGATCCGTTGGTGGCTTGTCTTCACGAAGTCTCCGACAATGATCTCATCTCCTACATCCTTCTTGGTCTTGGCTCTCAATATGCTTCGTTCCGCTCTGCCATGCCTCTTTGCACTGATCCGATGACTATTGATGATCTCCTGGGCTTCTTGCTTCAGGAAGAACACAATCTTGAAGCCGACACCACTACCATAGCCGATTCTGTCCCTCCGTCAGCCAACGTTGCCTCTACTCGAGGGTGTGTCCCTGGTTGTGGGCGTGACCGGTCTTTCAGCAGTCGCCCGATCTTCTAGCAGCCGCCACCTGATCAACGCTCCTCCGATCAGCGCCCCTCTGATCAGCGTCCGACCAACTTCTCTCGTCCGCTCTATCAGCTGTGTGGCAAGCTTGGACATGAGGCTCCCAACTGCATCAACCGGATGAACTTCAATGACTTTCCTACCACTAATCGTTTCGCTGTAGCAGCCCTTAATCAGTCGGAAACTCCTGCCCCTCGCGCCTCTTACAACGCTACCTGTCAATCCGAGATTGAGGACCCCTGGGTTGTTGATTCTGGCGCTACCAATCACGTCATTGCCGGCCTCAACAATCTGAACATTCAGACCGGCTACAAGGGCTTTGATGGCCTTGTTGTCGGCAATGGTATGTCTCTTCCTGCTACTCATATTGGGCATTCGATTTTACGTGCCAAGCATACTACTTCCCCGTTGATACGCAAATATGTTCTTGTTGTCCCTCGCATAACCAAAAACCTTTTGAGTGTTTCCAAATTTGCTATGGATAACAATATTTTTCTTGAATTCCATGCTCACCATTGTCTTGTGAAGAATATGCAGGGTCAAATTCTCCTAAAAAGAACCGCTGAGAATGGCCTCTACCGTCTTCCCCGCCTCCCCTTTCCGCCGACATCACATCCCATTGCCTTCATTGGCGAGCGTGCCTCCATCTCGTGTTGGCATCATCGCCTTGCCCATCCTCATGAGTCTGTCTTGCGTCGTCTGGTCTCCGATTTCAAGCATCCAATCACTACTTATAAATTACCGTCAGTATGTGGTACTTGTCAACTTTGCAAGAGTCGTCGTTTTTCTTTACCTAGTCGTGTCTCTACTGCTACTAGACCTTTTGATTTGAATCATTATGATGTATGGGGTCCTTCACAAACACTTTCTCTCAATGGAAATAAATATTATGTTAGCTTTATTGATGATTATTCTAAGTTTGTGTGGATTTATTTTCTCTCAAATAAGTCTCAGGTTCTGTCTACACTAGTAGAAAATCGGGATTTTACCCCATGACTTATTACCTCGGATCTCATAATTGTGGGTTATAATGGCAAAACTGACAAGTTATCTTTATTTTTTTTATTAAAACAAATATACCCCGGATCATATAAAAAATATCCGGGGTATATTCTATTGGTATATTAATTGTATCATATTTTATACCCCGGGCGTTTTTTTTGACAAATATCCGGGGTAAAAGGTTATTCTCTTAATTTTTTTTTTGTAAAATAGATGCTCGCTTCTTTTGATTAAAAAAAAATCTCTGTAGCTTTCCTCTTTCTCCATCCTGTGCGCGAGAGATCAAACAGATCGGGTCCAGGGCGCCCCGACTGGCCTCCATCCTCCATCCTCCATTGTGTGCTCCGACCGCCGACCACCGAGCCTGCTCCGACTCCAGCGCGCTCCGAACACCGAGCCTTCTCCCTCGTCGGCTCCCTCCGTCTCCGATTTCTCACCCGCCGAGCCTCAACGCACAGAGTGCTCCCGCCGACCTCCATTGCTGACCGAACCTCCTTCCTCCATCACCGGCCTCATCTGTGTGAAGGAAACCCCCCATTAACTCCTCTTCCTAGGTAAACAAAAACCCCTAATTTTCAGATTTTACAAAAACCCTAATTGTGTCCCTCTCCTTATTCGAATCTATTTTGCATCTTTGAAAGCTTCAATGTAGGCTAGTTTGCTCAGATTCGACACAAGGAATTTCGACGGGTTGTATTTGCAAGGAATTTGTGTCGCCCTCTTCTCTGTTCATGTCTGACCGACCAAGGGATGTTCTGTCCGCCTCCTTTGTGTGATCCCTCTTTGGGCGGGTTGGCTTAGCAATATATTGAGCAAGAAATCCTCCTCTAAGTTCAGATAATTTTTTAAAAAAAATTTATGTTTGCTTTTCAATTTGTGATGCTATTTTCATAAAAACACTGGAAGCAAACCTAAGAAGCACTTTTTATACCCCGGATAAAAAAAATTTACAACCCGGATTGGACATACCTAATACCCCCGATATTATAATAATATACCCCGGATATTACCAGAATACACCCCGGGCGTGTCTTTCAGAGCACTTTTTTTTTCAATTTTGGCTAGGTTTTTTACCCTGGATTTTTAAAAAATATATCCGGGGTATAAATTCGGACCATGTATTAACCCCACCCTAGTTCTACCCCGGAGCTCTATATTGTCAGATCCGGGGTATATTTAAAAAACGACCGGGGTATATTACTGATTTTCTACTAGAGCTACCGTTCAACTCTTCATCAAACTTGTTCAAACACAATTCTGTACTGTTATCAAAGCTTTTCAAACAGATTTGGGGGGGGGGGGGGGGTGAATATCGGAATGTGTCTACCTATCTCAGGTCTCTTGGCATTGACCATCGAGTCTCCTGTCCCTATACCCCTCAGTAGAATGGGTCATCTGAGCGTCAAAATCGTGTCATTATTGAAAAAGGTCTCTCTTTGCTTGCTCATGCCCACTTAGACCATCCACAATGGTTTTGTGCAAAATGTACACATTTGCACAAAATGTGTAAAAATACACATCACTTTTTAGCAACTTGCTCCATTGGTGAAATGTGCATTTTTTACACACCATTGAAATACAATTCATTTAAAACAAAAAGGAAAATAAAATCATAAAAAAATAAACCAATAAAATTGTCTTGCTTTTTGTAAAAGTTTTTGCACATGGGGGAGATGGTGTGCTCAAATTTGCACATCAAATCCTCAAATTTGCACATTTGCACACACCCAAAACACCAATGGAGTTAAAAAAAAATGTCTAAAAAATACACATTTGCATATTTGCACACCACCATTGTGGATGGTCTTACCCCTTTAGTTTTGGGAACATGCCTTCCCTACCTCGGTCCACCTTGCCAATCAGACCATCACTGCCAATCTCAATCAAAAGTCTCCTTTTCAAGTTCTTTATGGAAAGCCACCTGACTATGCCTTCCTCAAGTCGTTTGGATGTCTGTGCTATCCCTTTCTTCGTCCTTACAACGCCTCCAAATTGGAGTATCGTTCATCACCTTGTCTATTCTTGGGTTACAACACCAAACATAAGGGTTATATTTGCTACCATCTCCCCACCAACCGCACATACATCTCTCGCTTTGTTGTCTTTGATGAGTTCTCCTTCCCCTATCCCACGATGGTCACACCTACCCTTTCCCAAGACTCACAACTCCCTACCGCCCCCTCCCTAACCACATTGCAGCTTGCTTCGGATGTTCATACATCCCCCTTCCTCCACATCCCTCTCTCGTCACCACTCCGCCACCCCCCTCCTCGGCGTCTCCTCTACCTCTCGCTCCGCTGTCTCCCGTGGCTCCTCACTCTCAGTTCCTCTCGCATTGGATCCCTGCATGCCACGCCAGACTCCAGTCCCACATCATCACCCTCGCTCTCCATCTTCCCCATCATCCCCGCCCTCGCCACCCCCCTCATCACCATCCTTGGCTTCACCTTCTGCATCCTCCTTAACCCCCCCTCCCCTCCCCCTCCTAACCCCTATCTGAATGCCCCATCCTGGTTTCACCCACCTGTTAACTCGACTCACCCTATGGCCACTCGCTCCCACTCTCACGACCTCAAACCCAAAGCCTTGCACTCCACTAAATACTCGCTCCTTGCTGCCCTCCTTGCCGTCACTGAACCCGAATTTTTTCACCAAGTCGCCAAAGATCCCCTTTGGTAACTTGCTATACAGTTATAATTTGATGCTTTAATGAGTAACGGAACGTGGGTTTACAGGATCAAGCAGAAACCAGATTGCTCGGTTTATCACTACAATGCTCGTATGGTTCCTAAGGGCTTCAATCAGGAGGCTGGTGTTGATTACTTTGACACATTCACCCCCGCCGTCAAACCTGCACCATTCGGCTCATCCTTAGTTTGGCTCTGACTCATGGCTGGCAGCTTTGTCAGGTCGATGTCAACAATGTCTTTCTCAATTGTGATCTTGCTGAGACTGTATATATGGCTCAACCACATGGGTTTCAGGCATCTGATCTCCCTGACTATGTCTGTCGACTCCGAAAGGCTCTATATGGCCTCAAGCAGGCTCCTCAAGCTTGGTTTCACAAACTCACACAGGCTCTTCTCCGTCATGGCTTTAAGGGTTGTATCTATGATTCCTCTCTACTTATTAAACGATATAAGGGTCATGTTGTCTATGTGCTTGTCTATGTGGATGATCTCATCAACACAGGTTCTCATGCTCAATTCATTGATGAGTTTGTTGTCAGCCTCAACCGGGCCTTTTCTCTCAAGAATCTTGGCCCTCTGCATTTCTTTCTAGGTATTGAGGTTACTCGGTCTCCTGACAACATTCATCTCAGTCAACCGAAGAACATCGCAGAGATCTTGGATCGTTGCAATATGTCTAGCGCCAAGCCTATCGCCTCTCCTGCTGAGCCTGGCTCTCGACTCGTCAGTACAGGTGACCCTGTTGCTGATCCCCATTTATATCGTAGTATTGTTAGGGCTTTACAATGTGTCACCATTACTCGCTCAGAGATCACCTATGTCGTTAATCGCGTTTGTCAGTTTTATAGTCATATGTGTCGTTAAGACACTTGTTGTGGTAAACCATATCCTGATTTACTTGGCTTCCGATAGGGACGGAGCCAGAAAGTTTTGAGCGGGGGGTCACCATAGTAGTAGACAATAAGATCGAAAAAAAAAGTCGTAAAACACACAACGTGTTCGATAGTCCAAACTAGTGTCAAACGATCGATATTAGAAACTGCTACAAAGATATAGAATGAAAATAAGGTTATAAAACGAAAATAAGTAACATAACCTATGGTTTTCAAAACTTAAACTAGATATAAAAATTTTTAAACTTGCGTAACTTCTTACCAAATTTTCAAAATAAGTAATTAAATAATTTGCATGTGTATATAAAATATAAATTTAAAATAAAATATCTTATAATTTTATTAATCAATTACATTTTTAAATTATAAACTTTATCTAATAATGAGTATTAGCAAAATTTGTAAAGTTTTTTTTTTTTTAATCAATTGAAAATCAAAAGGAACATAATTCAGATTCAACGTACACCATGGAAATAACCAAATCATCTAACATTACAGAAACTCAAATGACCTATAAGGAGGAAACTGACACGACTGATCTACCCCCACCTATCCCGATTGTGACCCCTAATTAAGGAAGTCTCGTCGTATAAAATGGAGGACACACAACGAAAACAAGTAGAACGTACACTAAACAAGCACCAATGGCTGCACAAGTTGCTTGCAGTCGCAGGGATCTTCTTACCAACACCACCACTCTCCTCATCCTCCTACTATACACTACTCTTCCCCCCACTTCCTCCACCGCGCCACCACCAGAGTCCCGCCGCCCCTTCCGCAAAATATACGCATTCGGCGATTCCTACACCGACACCGGCAACACAGTCTCGACCACCGGTCCATCGGGATTCAACTACGTCTCAAGCCCTCCGTACGGGATGACATTCTTCCACCGGCCAACCAACCGCTACTCCGACGGACGCCTTGTGATCGACTTCGTGGCAGAGTCACTCTCCCTCCCTTTCCTCCCACCTTACAAGAAGGCTTCCAGCGCCCCGCACGGCGTCAATTTCGCGGTGGCAGGGTCAACCGCCATCCCTCACGCCTACTTCGCGAAGAACAACATGTCGTTCGACATCACCCCGGAGTCCCTCGGAACGCAGCTCAAGTGGTTCAACGAGTATCTGGATGAACAGAGTTGCCGGGAAGGGAGCAAGTGCGAGGCGGTGTTGGAGGATGCGTTGGTGTGGGTTGGGGAGATCGGAGCTAATGACTACGCATACTCCTTCGCCAGTTCGGTTCCGCCTACAACCATTCAAAATCTATCACTTTCCATTATGTCCCAATTCCTACAGGTAACGTCCGTTTCCCTTCATCATCTTAATTTTAGAGTAACTCTTTCTCAATTTTCATATAAAACTTCTTTTGATTGATTAGTCTCAATTATTTTATTTAGATATGAATTAAAAGAATATTATGTGCTGAATTGAATGTGTTTTGTTGAAACATACTGTCTCTCCGATTGAAAATATAAGAATTTAAAAAAATTTAATAAAAAAAATCAATATTTTCTATATAGTTTTTAATTTTTAAACTATGTACACAAAAGTCAAACGCTTTATATTAAAAATTAAAAATATGAGGCCGTATTTTCTAGACTGTAGGATCTGTTTTATTTTATTTTTTAATTGAAACTATTCGCATTCAATTCACAAATACGTGTGTCGGAGATTTTAAAGAATTGAATTAACCAAACACAGAAAGTGGTTGGTTTATGAATCCACCCTTATTTATGATCGTCTTTCAACACATTTTTCCGAAAATTTGCATAAAAGGAAACAACAATATGCATGTGAGAAGAGTGTGTCGGATTTTTTTATATTTTATTTTAATTTCTAATAAGTTTGGGATTCACTTTTTCTAACACACATGCTTAGTTAATTATATAACGATTTCAGCTTCCCTAATATTCCGTGTTATTTTTTTTTATAATCTTTCCCACTGATATGAGACAATCTCAATATATATTGTAGTATCTTTCAAATTATATTTACTATAACTCTAACAACTTTTCTATTTCAAAATCTATAATCTATATATATTTCAATTTTCCTGACACTTTCTTATTTTAAATAATGTGATCGGTTAAATAATCCTTTTTTTAAAAAAAAAATCCTCAAAATTTACATAATGAACAATCGGTTGAAAGTGACGTAATTTGGACAGTGTGAGAAAAGTCCCTAAATATACTTACAAAATATGTAATATGATATCAGACCCCATGTAAATATATATAGGAGATTTAAATACTTATTATTAATAAGTTTGAAATTGTTTTTTAAAAAGTTAATGTTTTATATTTTTTTTAAATTTATTAAAAAACGTGTAAAAAAAATATCATAAGTAAATATAAAAGGAGATTTAAATACAGAGTGTACATAAATTTTTAATTTACTTTTTTTAAAAAAAATAAGGATTGATCGAAATAGTAAATGGATTACAGGCAATATTGAAGAGAGGGGCAAAGTCAATAGTAATCCAAGGTCTGCCACCAACAGGGTGCCTTTCGTTGTCACTCTCACTGGCAACGGAGGCCGACGGCAAGGACTCCCTCGGCTGCGTGGCGAGTGTCAACCGCCTCATCCGCAACCACAATGCCCTCCTGCAGGCCGAGCTGCAGCGCTTAACAAAACAAAACCCTGATGCGACCATTGTCTACGCAGACTACTGGGACGCCTACGCCGCAGTCCTCCAGAACCCAAGCCACTACGGAATCAAGGAGCGCTTCAAGGTGTGTTGCGGGACCGGCGGGGACCCCTACAACTTCACTCCCTTCGCCTCCTGTGGGTCGCCCTCTGCCTCCGCCTGTGATCGCCCCTCTGAGTACGTCAATTGGGACGGTGTCCACCTTACTGAGGCCATGTACGAGGCCGTGTCCCACCGATTTCTTCATGGGCCGTCGTGTCACCCTCCTTTTCAGGACCTGTTGAGCATGAAGCACCGACGTGCAGGATGAGAACTTTAATTATTTGTCGGAAATTAGATGGGCCATTTTATCTGCAGATATGACGAATATTGAGAGAAGAAAATTTTACAAGTCTGATCCAAATTTCGAGATGAGTGTTTTGATCTCCTAATGACAATATATTTCATATGACCACAGCTGCATTAATAATATTTTAGTATTAATAATGTTTTAATTATAACATTGCATTTCAATATTTTGGATATTTTTTGTTGGCAACTGTTTTAATTCTCTTTTATACCACCGATGCTTATTTTTTTTGGTAGGAAAAGTGAGAGTCAGGCTCTCAAATAAAACTCCCATCGGGCTACACAGACACTAAGTGAGGAGTAGCCCTTCCCCTAACATCTTCATCAATGAGTGTATCAACACCTAAAGGCGGAACAAAAAGTACATGAAAACCAAGCGGAAAAGAAGAGGCGAAGGACGCAAGGGAGTCGTCGACGAAGTTCGCTTCCCTAAAGACATGCCTCAAATGGATCTACCAGTCTCGGTTAAGAAAGCTCTGACACTGCCGTACCAGGCTAGACTCCCTTCTTGACTAAAGTGGTGATGGCCATGGAGTCAGATTCAACAACCACTTTCTTATATACTCTCTCCCAAGCCATTCGGAGCCCATCAAGCAGCCCCAAAGCTCCGCCACCGGCACCGTACAACTCCTAATCCGTCGGACATAGTCGGTAATCCACTGCCCATCCTCAACCCGAATGATGACCCCCCCCCCCCCCCCCCCCCCCGCACCAGCACTCCCATCATTGGCAACAGACCCATCAGAATTAACTTTAATCTAGCCTCCAGCCGGTTTCTCCCACCTGATGTGAGTGCGACGCTTCTCCATGATGGTGTTTCTGCTTCCATTGTTCCTCCAGGCCCTGGCTTACTCGACAGCTTTGACCTGTATGAATTGCACCTGATTCACAATGCATTCTTTATTGTTGAAAACCCGATCATTGCGCCACCTCCAAATCCACCAAAGGGTCATCGCAAATACGCTCTCCAAATCCACATCCTCCACATAACTCTGCGGGGCTGGCTAGTTCTCGCTAACCCAAGCAACGAAGAGAGTGTCAAAGAAGGTCGGGTTGCCGGTCGGGCTACCAAATACCTTCCATAGGCCCTTAATCTTACAACAACTCCAAAACAAGTGAATAAGAGACTCAGCTTGGCCCGAACATGCATGACAATTTATATTCGAATCCGTCGCAAGGTGGCGTCTACACCTCTCTTCATTGGTGAGAATGGCCCTCTGGAGGACTAACCAAAGAAAGCATCGGACTCTTTCAGGCAGTGGTGGATCCAGGATTTTTGTCAGAGGGGGGCTGAAAACTACAAAGGGACGATAGGATCGATGCTCGTTAAATAGGATCGATACCTCTCATCAAACTAAGCGTCAAAAATTTTCAAAGCTACATTCGAGGATAAATAGGGTCGATGCTTTAGCTACATATTAATCTTATAGACAATTTCGAAGATAAATGACCTTAAAATTTAGATATGAGATAAATTTGATGCTAATTTTTATATCTACCCGAATTTTATGGTCACTCAAATTCATTGAAATTGAATTATGAATTATATTGGGACAGGACATTGACTCCTAATATTGAATGTATACGAATCAGTCAGATTTACATAAATATCATAGCAGAACACCCACATTGCTGAAAAACAAAACAATATATGTTTGCATCTTGAATAGTCAACAACTCATCCAAACCAAACTCTATCAATATATAAAATTCAAGTTAAAACTCCCTGCTCTCAATCCACAAATTGATTTTCAAATCCACAAATTTACCCCAAATTGATTCTTAAATCCAAAATTTTATCAGCAAAATCATAAACCGTATCAAAATTTACCCAAATTGATTCTGAAATCCACAAATTCTAATCTAAACTAATTGCCATCTCAATGAATTCTAGTTAAAAACAATCTAACTAAATGGTAGAGGAGCAAAAGTCACAAATCTACAAACTACAATTCCAAATCACAAACCACAAATTCATTTCTAACCACAACCACAAACCACAATTCCAAATGCAAACAACAACTTTATTTCACACAAATCACAAACTATAATCGAAATTTCTCCAAATTGATTCTCAAATCTCAAATCCACAAATTCTAATCTAAATTGATTATCACTCAATCAATTGAACTTAAAAACAATTAAATTAAAAGGAGGAGGAAGAAAACTAACTACCTCTTGAAGGTGTAGATCAAAAGAATGAAGAAGGACAACCGCGGAGATTGAAGAGGCGACTGTTGTGCGCCTGTGCAGGAGTACGCAGCAGGTGAGGGAAAGCAGAAGGCTGCCGGCTGGGTTGCAGTGGTCGTCGGCCGGAGGTGCAGCTAGCAGGCGGCAACGGCGACCGGCTGGGACTTAGCCACTCGGGGACTCTTCGCTCTCTGTGCGATTTGGCGTGTGTGAAATGTGTTCAGGCTGCTAGGGTCTGTATAAAAAAAAGTGGGAGGGGTTTGGATGTTTAAAAAAAAAAACAAATCCATAAAAATGGGAAAAAAGTGGGATTCGAACTTGACTTGAAAGCAAACCCGCAACATATTCCTTCCACATCCTTCTGTTGTGCCAAGATGTTTTTGTGTTCTCTATCTACTTTACTTTGTATATATTATCAAAATAACAGATATATAAAATGCCCCTATACCTTTTCCGGGAGGGGGGGGGGGGCTTCAGCCATCCCGAGCCCCCCCACAGATCCGCCACTGCTTTCAGGCACCTTCAACGCCCAAATTCTTTTGAAGACCTAAGAATCATTGAAGCTCACCTCACGAGTCCATCGAATCAATTCATACATCGATTTAATGGAATAATTCCCATCGGAAGTAGCTCGCCATCTTATTCGGTCCTCAGCAGTGTCAGACTCATCAATCCCAATAGATGCCAACCTTGGCAAGGCGGTGGATGGAAGTAAGGATTGTAGAGCCTCCCAATCCCAACCCTCGTGGTCTTTCTAGTAGGACCGAGCCGTTCTCATTTTAGTTTTCTCATCCAGGAGTACCCTTGCCATCTCTTTCAACGAACACTCCCTCGTCCAAAGATCAATCCAGAAGCGGACGAGTCTCCTATCCCCAGTAATCCATTGAACTCCTGCTGCGACAACTTCAGTCAAGCTCTGCAGCATGCTAGAACACACATGGGACATCCCGGTCAAACCACTCGCCATGATTCGAGTGTACTTGGCCCGGAGGATGTCGCTGCAAGTCTTTCCATCTCTACTGGTAAGAAATCTCCACATCAATTTGCCCATTATGGCCAAATTGAGGTCTTTCATAGATCGAATGTCCAAGCCACCACTATCCATGGAGCTGCAGACCACGTTCCAATTCACCAGGTGTAGGCGCCTCCCGTCCTCACAGCCGCCCTATATAAAAATCCTACAAATTTTATCAATTTTTTCACACTTATCAGTAGGCAATATAACCAAAGACATTGCATAGACAGGAATAGAAGATAAAACGGTTTTTGTAAGTGTGATCCTCCTTGCTAGGATGAGATATTTGCGTTTCCAAGTCATGAGTCTAGAGCTAATCTTGTCGATCAACGGAGCGAATGTGTCTTTATTTATGTGCTTATGGAAAACCGGCATCCCTAGGAAGTTTTCGAAGATCATTCGTTACCTCAAACCCACACGCTCTAGTCAACTCTAACACCACCTCCCGCCTCACGTTCGAAGAGATAAAGAGTTTGGATTTGGATCCATTCACCCGTTTCCCGGAGGCGGCACAGAACATTATATCTTGTATCACCCAGAGTTGGCTGACTGAGGCTTCCGCAACAAGGACTATGTCATGTGCAAATAAAACATGTGAAATGTTAGGCCCATTCTTGGTGACCCTAGCTGGAATCCACTCCCCATTGTCGACGGCCCTAAATATCATTTGGCTAAGTCTCTCAATACAAAGGATGAACAAGTAAGGGGAAATAAGGTCTCCTTGTTGACGCCCCTTGTTGGTTTAAATTCCTTGGTCGTCTCGCCATTGACAAGGACCGTAGTAGAGACCGTGGAGATACATGCCTTGATCCATTTTAACTAGCATTCAGGGAAGCTAGCATCCCGCATAGTCTCCACTACAAAGTCGCACCTAAGCCGATCGTATGCCTTCTCGAGATCGATCTTGGGGATCACCCAGCCTTTTCTCCCCTTCTTATTCCTCATCGAATGAATGAGTTTCTGCATCACAACGATGTTATCAGTTGTAAGCCTTCCTGGCAGGAAACTACCCTGCATCAGACTAATAAGATAAAAAAGAATAGGTCTCATCCTGTTCACAAGTACTTTCGTAATGGTTTTATACAACACATTACAAAGACTAATCAGGCGGAATCGGGTGATTGCTTCTGACTTGGCCACCTTCGCAAAGAGCTCAATAAGAGTTCATTAAGACCTCCCGACATCGTAGGCAAAGAAATCACGCACACAATTTCTGACAGAAGCCCCAACTTCCTCCCAGCATTTTTGGAAGAAAATCGCTTGATAGCGGTCCACACCCGGCGCCTTGAATGGTTTGAAGTCTCCCATCTCGTGTATCAACCGTTCTATTTTCTCATCAGTAACCAGCTTCAGAACGACCTCCCAGTCCACAGCCGCTAACAGCGGGAAGATCCCTGGTGACAAAGAGCCTGGCGTCAATTCATCCACTGGCACTGTATACAGTTTGGGAAAAAAATCACACACCAACCCTTCAATGGCATCGCTATTAGTAATATCCTCGCCATTTCTGCCTTTCAACACACCAATCCTATTCTTCTGCCTCCGAACGATCGTGGACAGATGGAAGAAAGTGGTATTTCGATTCCCTGCACACAACCATTTCTCCCTAGATTTCTGAAACCAAAGGAGTTCCTCATGTTCTAGGGTCGTAGCAGGTTCGGTTTGGATTTCTTCTTCACTCTTAAGCAGTTCTGTAGTAACCCGGTTGGCCAATTCCCCATGAATCTCACTCAACCGATTTTCGAGGCATTTTTTAAATCAAAGATGTCTCCGAAAGTCTCCCTATTCCATTTCAGCAAGTAATCGCGAAGGCTCCGGAGGGCCACCGGCGTCGGACTCACCTTGTCCCACGATTCATGGATCAGACTCCAGAATTGAGGGTGTGTTACCTAAGCCGCTAGAAATGGAAAGGGGCGTCTACTCCTTCTGGCACATTTCACTAGGCTTAGCTCGAGTAAGAGCGAACAGTGGTCAGAGCCGAATTTAGGGAGGTGCCTCACAGCAGCATCGGGCCAAACCAACCTACCAGAAGAATTAGTAAACACCCAGTTAATCCTACTCGCTTTATGAGTAGCCGGCGTTTGCCATCTATCCCAAGTGAAGGTCGGTCCTGAAAAGCCCAAAGTAATCAACTCCACTCCAAGATATAGAGCACACAATTGAAATCTCCCCTGACAAACAACGGACCTGATTCATTCTTTGTAGCCTCTTCAATATCAGCCTAGAAATACTTCCGAATTTCAATCATGCTCTTGAGGGTGAGCGTATGTGATGCAGGAGGAACGTCGTTGGCACTTTCTCCCTTTACCAAATAGTAATAATATCTAAACTTAAACACACAACCAATAGGTTAGGCAATCAATCACTTGATACACCAAATAACTACTAGTATAGCGATGAAGTCCGGTGTCGAACCCACAGGGAGAAGCGATTTCCTATTCAATAACTCTAGACAAACACTCTTAAAGCAAAACAATGATCTTTGACAAGTAGCAAATATGTAAAAGTAACCAGATTGCAAATCACAAAGCAAATTGATATCAAAGTACAAAGAACATTTCACCTATAATTCTTTGACGATGGTTGGAATTCATGGTCCTCGGATTGATCAATCAATTATTCATATTTCTAGGTCTACTTGACTAAAGTTGAGAGATCCGCAGAGATTCACTCATCTTATTCAATATCACTAAAGAATAGCATTAAGAACTCAAGTAATCGAGACCAATTGGCACATTGACTCTACACAATCAAGATAAATAGGCACATACCTAACTCAATCCTAATCGCATATCCTCAACATAGATCAATTGAAATCATCCACTACAAAGACAAGGAGACATCACTATCATCAATACCTTTGTTTGTTATCGAGAAAACAACAACGAATTCATAGCTAGAGATGCAATTCCTAACATGTTGATCACGCATAGAAAGGAACACAAATATAAATTAAGCACAAGGTGATAACTAAGAACATGAATAATCAAATAGAATCAAATCCTCACAATCCAAACAACCATGTCTTCGAATCACATGTGAAACTATGAGTTTAGGAACTCATAGGCCAATTCTCTCTCTCTCGCTCTCTCTCTCTCTCTCTCTCTAATGGTGTTCATCATCTCACACAATAGCCACACACGGCGAAAGAAACTGAAAACAACCTGAAAAAGTCTCACAAGGCTCGGCAAAACCCTAGAAAAAATAATAAGAAATAATATAAAATAATAGTGTTCGGATCCAAAACCACGTTTCTGGGATCTGGGCCAACGGCGGGCGCCGTGCAAATGGCGGCGGGCGCTGTCTCTGCAGTGTTCGACGTTCCTCAAATTCCTTCAACGAATTCCAATGTCGTGCCTCCTTTCTCCTCCTTATCTCTTCCTCAGCCTCCATATGCTCCAAAACATGCTTCTTAAGCTCTTCCCAAAGTCAATCCAAGGTTGGCATGTAATTCCGCAGAATAAATACTAAAAACGCATAGATTCCGGAACTCCTAACATAACACAAACCAACTTGTCCTCAAGCAATAAGAAATAGGCCCTTTTGCATGACTAGACCAAAAAAAGGGCCCATTTGCATAACTAGACCTGTCCTTTTTTTATTGGCTAGGGGTAGAAAGTAGTCTAGTTTTGCAAATATTTTTGGTAACCGGGTGAATGGGTTCCAGGTGAAAGAAAGGAAAGGAAGAGAGAGGATGGGACGCCCTCTTTGCCGCCTTCTCCCTCGCCCTCCCTGCCTTCTCCCACTTCGTCCTGGCCTGCCCCGCCTGTGACGCCAAGAAACCATAACCTTCTCCTCCCGCCGGTGAGTTTCCCTCTCTTCTCGTCGCTATCCCAAACTCGATCAGCCTCCCTCCCTCACTGACCTCAAATCCCTCTGGCCTGCTCTCGTAGAATAAAGGCTCATACCCTTCT
Organism: Persicaria maculosa; assembly: GCA_963922045.1. Lineage (NCBI taxonomy): Eukaryota > Viridiplantae > Streptophyta > Magnoliopsida > Caryophyllales > Polygonaceae > Persicaria > Persicaria maculosa. Next base: position 56,542,952 of record OY998253.1, read on the forward strand.
ATTGATCCTTTCCTGGTTGAAGCTCTTCAGAACCCCCGTCATCGTCTTACTAGTGAGCTTCCTCTGTATTCCCTCTGTCTTTTTATTCTTTGTACTTGAGATGTGGCTGCAATTAGTGATTGTTATGCCCTGATTCAGGATTACCTTTGTTCTTTACTTTTTCTTTGGTGATTGGATTTGATTTTCTTGCGGAATTCTGATGGATTCTAGTTTTTAGGTTTTCAGTAATCTTGATTTTGATTGAGGAATCTCCGTCTGCTGTATTGGATATGTTTCTTGGACTAGGTTTTGAACTAGGTTTTGAAAAACTGTATAGCTAACTCAGAACTTGATTTTGCAGTAATCTATAGATGTGAAACTTGGTTGATCGTTATATTTGGGGATCAAAACTGACTGCAGTGCAATTCTTGGTCGTTGCATATGTCTGACTGCAATAATTGAATCAGTTTTCTTACTTTTCTGGGATCGAAATCGTACAGGTTATCATAGAACTGTATATATATGAGTAGTTTGCGACGTTTTAGTTCACTTAGTTTTGAGATAAGAAGTTTTCTTGTTTGATGACAATGATACATTTAAAAAATTTGCTTAGAAGGCATTGTGCACAACTGCACCTAGACCTTGCTCTATTGGTAGGATAAAAATACCCTATTGGTAGGATAAAAACCTATACCTTGCCTCCAATGATGTAAATTATAGGACTTTAATTGCAACCTTATGGTGGAGATCAAACACATAAATTTTAAGTATTAAGATGATTCATGATGATTACAATATCTGAAATTAGTACCCTCTAACCAAATAAGTCATTAGTGAATGAAGAATCCACCAAAAAGAGAAAACAGTACAAATTGCAAGAATCTCATTAATAATGTAAGGAGCTAATTTGCCAACAAGCAACTAAGCCATACCCTATAACAGAATAAAAAAAAAGAAGAAGTAAAGAAGCAACTCTGCAAACATATCAAAACCCATTTGACCGAATTAATAGTGGATTCTTGAATCAATAACATTTAGATTAATTTGGATAACAAAGGAAAGACTCTACATTGTATAGAAGCTGACCTATGCTTGATCAGCCCATCAAAGAACAATTCAAAAATGAAAAGCACAAAAAAAAAATATAATATCAGATGAAAAATGCAGAAAAATAGATGGAAGACAATAACTTATTTCACCTGTACAGTCACATGGACAGCAATTTGCTGGTGCAGATTATTGGGTACCCTGTATACAGACAGATTTTTTGGTAGAGTTGATATTGTTCCACATATAAGAAGTAGAATTTATATTGACTTTCCATTGAACTTGTCCATTAATCTATATGATGGAAAATAGCCTATTAGCTCAATTGGTAGAGCATTGTGTTTGCACACAAAGATGTGGGTTCGACTCTCACATAGGCTAATACGGAGTATGCGTAGGTTCATAAAGTTGTCGATGTTAGATCAAATGAAAGAAAAAATAGTGTATACATTTTCTGTCAAGTTCATAATGCCACTAATGTACAGTCTAGAGTGATTTATGAATTTGTCCTATCAGGTTCACAAATTTATCCTACCACTAGTGTATATATTTCATACCAGGATTATAAGATCTAGAAACAAATTCCTAGTTTTGATCGGTTGATAAGTTGAAAATTGTCTATCACCTTCATTTTTGCATATGGCCAATGAGTTATGTCTAAAAGAGAATAGATGGAAAGTGATAACCAAAAGGTGAGGAAAAACAATACACAGTATATATTTATTAGCTATAGAAATTAAATGGCTTACTATTTCACCACTTCCAAGGACCACATCTCGAACAGATTGAGGAAAGCTTAACCGCTTTTCTCTTTCATCATTCCGAGCCATTCGCACCTTGGTAAAGCTCCCACGGTCTAGAACCTCCTCTGGATCAGGCGAATTGCCCAAAGCAGCATAGTCATCCATGACAGCTGCATTCCTAACACATCTTTCCCCACGTCTATAACGTACTGCTGGAAAAACATAAAGGTGGATAACTGCTGCAACACCCATCTGTTGAAAGAGTAAATGCAAAAGCATGAAATCCTGTCAAAACTACTTCAAATCCATAAAATTTATGCACACACAATGCATGGGGAAAAGGAGAGGAAACAAATATCACAAACAAACCTCAATACATATTATATAGTCCTGTATACGTGTCTTCAACTCTTGTTCAAGGGACCCTTTAAAAGCTCCCATGTAGAAAAGGAATGCAACAGCAATTTATTGCCACCATGTCAAGAACACAATTGACTTGAATGTCAAAATTTTGTCTAGTGGTTTGATTGGTGCAAGCTTATCCTTTGTGACACTGTAGAATTAGACCAGGCAATACAGGGCCCATGTCTGACTGAAATTAAGAACTACTGCCAAGTATGGATACCTGCAAGCATCATATTTTGGCCTATATAAATGACTGCAATGCACAGTACATCGCAAGGACAACATAAAGAAAACTTTCCATATGAAGACAACATAAATCAGGGCATATGCAAGGACATAATTAAAGAATTTATATCCAGAAAATCTAGATGATATATGAAACTCACCTTTCAGATGCAACTGTTTCTAAAGCTAGAATAATATAGAATGTAATTCTGAGTACCAAATGCAACTGTTTCTGGCGTGATTTTCCTTGAAAGTTATTTAAATTGGTAGGATAGATGCACAACGATGGTAGGATAGATGAAAACTAATGGTATGAGACAAAAACGATATTGGTAGGATCAGAATGGTAGGATAGATGGAAACTAATGGTAGGAGAAAACAACGATTTTGGTAGAATCAGAATGGAAACCCTGTAATTCCTGTATAACTTGACACTAATGGTGGGATAGATGCACACTGATGGTAAGATATATTTATACTATTGGAAATATGTAAATGCATAAATGGATTTACCAAAACACAATATATCGGAGACTTACGAACACACACTCCGTAATAGCCTATGTGAGAATCGAACTCACATCTCTGTGTGCAACACAACGCTCTACCAATTGAGCTAATAGGCTATTTTGAATGGGTACGTACTCCTTATGATCATCTAGGCATCAAGAAGTGATGAACTAACAAGGCAAGAAGCAAAATAATAAAAGAAGAAACAATATTTACCTTGGTTATATAATGAAACCAGTTGCTGAATAACTTTCTTATCAGCTTCTGCTTTGAACAAGTCTCGTGTGTACATGAAATACCCCAAATTAATTTTGGGATATTTCTTTAAATAATAGTATACTATACTATGTGAATTTGGGAAACCGATAAATTCACATAAGATATATAATATAAATTAGAATAACTATATTATTCTAATTTTATCCTCTAGATAGTCTCGATATTTAATTTATAAAGTTAAATTAAATAGTATTTTCTTTCCGCTAATATATATTTAATATATATAGATGGATCCATATATATGTATAATATATAGTCAAATATCTATTTTATTTCTTTCAAGAGGAAACCCAATAGAAAGGGCCCATTCTCAACCCAAATTCGGGTATAAGGAATTCAGCCCAAAAGTTGGGCCACTTTGGATGGTCCACGGTGAAACAAGATTGGAAGATGGAAATTTTTTTTTTATTTTGATTTTTATTTTTTTTCCTTCTTCTGGGTTATCTTCCTTATGAGTTCAGATAACTCCAATTGGGATCATCCCCAATCTCAACCATCAGCGAGATCTCAGAGATTGGAACTGATTAACCCTTTCCTCCCTATCCTGTTCGAACTCAGCCTTATAAATAGAGGCAAAGGGGTCTCGTTATTCTCCACAACTCACAAAAAAACATCTTCTCTCCTAATTACTCTCGTGAGCCATCACCGACGGACTATCCAAGCTCCACCACCTGCAGCCGCTGCCCATTGCCTCCGACTGCTGTCGCCGATCCCTGCGCCTGTCGTCGTCCCCAGATCGCCGCCTGTCGAGAGCAATCGCCACCGAGAAGCTTCGTTGGTTCCTCTGTAAGTGAGTTCGATGAAGAAGAAACAAACGGGGGGTTTTAATCTCCTTGGAAACAATTATAGAAATCCCCCTTGTTTTTATTTTATTTTCGGTTCTGGCCCTAAGTTAATTATTTATTAAGTTAAGTGGCCAATATTTCTAAACTGTTCAATTCTTGCCCGTTTCAGCGACACCAAGAAATCTCGAAGCACTCACGCCGGATCCCGCTCCCCGAGGAATTCATATTGGTATATAATATTTAACTTTATAGAATTAATTCAATTTTAAATTGGGTTAAGTAAAGTTAATTTCCTAAAATATCAATATTAATATTCCTTTTTCCGTTGGATTTGATAGGTGCTAAAATCTCGCCTGGTTGTCATCAGCTGATCATCGAAAGTCAAGGCAAGTGATTTCGTTCAATGCCTTTTGCATGTTTCGTGATTTTCCTTTGACGTGCCTTTTAAATTCTTCCGTGTCGAATGCGGCCCTGTGGCCAATTTCCTTGCCAATTTCGATAAATTGCATACCCGTCTGCTTGATGTAATTTATCTCTTTAATCATAAATTGGCATGAGTTAAATTAATGGGCAATTATTAAATGAATTATAGTGATATGTAGTTTAAATGTGATTGTTTGTTTATAACACGAGATAAGTAAATGTTGTCCATTTTCTTCTTCCTAAAGTACATGGTATTCTGCTTGTTCTTTCATGCAAACTAGTGGCATATGATAGTAAGACCCTTTGAATTATCCATGCTTGTCCCTGTTTGATTTAATGTCGTTATTATGATCACCTAGTATAAACTGTTTATGTATAGGCACCATGTGATGCTTAGTTATGATATGTTAAAATGCGCACCACGTGATGGTTCGTTAAGCCACCGCCTTACAAGGTTTCATGAAACACCATCCCGGAATGCATTCTCTGCGGGGTGATAAAACAACGATCTGATGTAGGTCGTGGTCCTTGTTAAAGGCCCGACCGGTACCACGTAGTATTATTATTATTATCGTTATCTTTATTATCGACTGTTAAATAGGTGATCATTTCAGTTATTATACTTATATGCCTCGATTATAATTCCTTTTCTTATCTCATAATCGATCGTTATGATCATCAGAGTCATGTGTGAATTTTTATCCTTTTTATTCAGTTTCTACTATAAATATTCATGTCTTTCCCTTAGCCTATGACATACCGTTTTATGGTCACTGTAAGGTTAAAGTCTGAACATTTTCCCTATCATTTGCTAGTCTTTATTGTACTAACCATCCTATTTATTGGAGGGCTGGTGTACTTCGTTCTCACGAAACACCAGACCATATTCCACAGGTCTAGTGCAAGCAGCGGAGCAGGAGAAAGCTAAAGGGCGGACTATCATTTATTGAATATTTTACTACAACTATTGAACCTCTGAAGTTTCTGCATTGCTACTTTAATTTCGTCTATGTTGGAAATTATTCATACTTTATGATTTTGGTATTCTTATTTCATTGTGATAAGATATTTTAAACTAATAAATTTTATTGACTTCCATTTATTTTATTGTATTTAAATTATCATCTTGTTTATCGGAGCATGGTTGCATGTCCCTATAAGCCTCAGGTGAATTCAAAGTCATTAAAGTTTGCGGATTCACTGGCGCTGCAACACTCCTTTGGGATCTAAAAAGGGGGTGTTACAGAAGGTGGTATCAGAGCTGTAGATTTTAAAACGTTTTCATTCAGATTTTAAAATAATTTCTAAAGTGAATTTCAAAGGTTTTTATCAAAACTAAGTTCTATTTACAAAAAGTAAGTAGTTTTGGAAATGATTTTAAAATAATTGTCCGATAGTCTTGCTCACGCTCCTGCTCCTGCCATAGACTAAGCTTATAGTTCTTTATTCTTGTTCTAAATCTCGCTTTCTGGATTATCTCGCTCAAATACTGATGTCTCCTCGCCCTCTTCGATAGATGTCTACTGTTCGCAAGACCTCGGATCTGCACGCCACGGGTTACCACCAAAGCATTGACCTCACCTACAACTCTGACACTGGGTCTGACTACAGCACGGAGGTGAAGGTCGTGGAAAAAGCTACAGTAGCGATGCCCAAAGGGAAGAATGTACTCGTCGACCCTCCTGAAGGAGCTGAGGCCACAGAATATGCCAAGAGGGTCATTCGAGAATGGTACAAGGAGAACAACATGGGAAGTCCTCGATTCTACAGCGAGGAAAAGGCGGCATAGGAAAAGAGAGCCATGCCCGCTCCCTTGGATGACAAGAAGAGAAAGTACCTCCGAACCCTCGTCCGAGTGTATGGCATGGAACCACCTCAACGCCCCAGGATGGAAGAGCCAATAAAGAGATCCTTTTTTGGAAGCCCAAACCCCAGCAGAGGTCCAGGCTTTGGATGCAAAAAGAGAAAAGCAGCACCTCCGTGTGACGGAGGCTGAGGAATCATACAAGCACAAGGACTTGATTGTAAAGGAGCTGGAAAAGCACTGTGCTGAGGCTAGGGAGAAGCTCGAAAAGGAGATCGAAAAGATGCTTGAGCATGCCAAGGCAGAAAGAGATGCAGCCTTCGAGAAGCATGACTCCGAATTGGATAACCTCCTCGCACTGCACGACATCGGGGATAAGGATCTCAGCGGCAACCATCATTAAGAAACTTTCCCATTTGTTAGATCGATTTAGCATTTTCTTACCAATAAAGGGTATACTTACCCTATGTCCTAGGTGTTTGCAACTCTTTTTAGCATCAAACTCGTTTCAGTATGCATAATTAAGTAGTGGATATTAAATGCATTATTTTCATTCCTGATCTCGTCGAGTTGATTAATATTATATCTCCTACCTTCAGATCATGTATACTAGAGGACGTGCTAGAGCCGTTAATGAGCCCATCATGCCACCACCTAACTCCAATTGGGTGGAGAATCATATTCCATTTCCACACATGGAGCGGGTGGATGAGTCCGGGGACCAATCACAGAATGGCGGCCAAAGTCAGGCTAGGTTTTCTCACGTCAACCAGAGGCAGAATGATAGCCAAATCCAGGCTAGAGCTTCTCGCACCAGCCAGAGGCAGCATGCCTTGGCTGCTAACATGCTGAACGAGGAGCTGATGCAAGCTCTGAAAGGAATGGTAAGAGAAGCTGTGGCTGAGGTAGTGGGAGAGGATAGACGTCCACCTCCTAACAGGCGTGCAACAAATGGAGATCGGGTGACACCTAACCCTCCACCTAACCACCTGACTGGACCGCTGGACACCTACAGCAATGTCCTAAATTCGGTCAATGCCAGCAAGGTGGATAGCTATAATGGAACTGGTGAGCCGTTCAAAGTGGTCCAGTGGTTCACGCATATTGAGAAATTCTTCCGAGGTATCCACTGCACCGACGACACTAAGGTACATATTGCTGCTTTGTACCTGAAGGGCGCAGCTGGATAGTGGTGGGACACTGCCTACCATACTTGGGAAAATGATCCTTCTTGGGAGGTCTTCAATGAGCTTGTCACCGACCATTACTTCTCTTCGTCGCTGAGGTTAGAGAAGAAGAGAGAGTTCCTCTATCCCAACACTCAGGGGATGAAACTAGCTCAACCGGTGGAGAAATTTTATGAGCTGTTGCCTTATGCTGATGAACTGGTGCAAACTGAGAAGCACAAGGTTGATTATTTCCATGAGTGGATGTACCCGAGACTGAAACTACAGATGTTGGCTTATAAGAACGAGACTTTGGAAGTTTATATTGATGCAGCCTATAGAGTTGAGGCTACTCTTGATGAAAACAGAAAGAATAAGGAAATGTATGATCGAAGGAGAGGTCGTCAGCAGTACTCTGGCTCGAAGAGGCCAGCTCCTTCTGCTTCTGCTGGGGGAACGGCAGCTGGCCGTACCCAGCCAACTCAGGACACCACTTCTGCTAGAGGTGGTCAGTCAGCAATTTGCTACAACTGCGGAAGATCAGGACATCTGAAACCAGATTGTAGGGAACAGAAGCGTATCTGTAGGGGATGTAACAAGGCTGGGCACATGATCCGATTCTGCCGTTTTATTCCTAACGGAATCCATGGCCGCTCACAGCAAGCATCAGCTATGGTTCCGCGGAATCAGGGGCAGAGACAGTATAGGAACCAGCAGCAGTAGAGGCCGCAACAGTACCAGCCGAATACTCATATTCCTGCAGGTTCACAGCCGACTGTGAACAAAAGGAAGAACGTCGCCGGGCCATCTCAGCAGGGTCCGCATTTATATGAGATGCGTAGGCTGGACGACACTGCTTCTCCTATGGCTCAAGGTATTATCTATCTCCGAGCTGAGCCAATCAATATTCTTTTCGATTAGAGTGCTTCTCATTCTTTTATAGCGGAGAAAACTGTTGAAAGACTCGGATTAGAATCTGTGACTTTAGATGATTCTTTTGTTGTGAAGTTCCCTAATGGGGATAGAGTTAGAGGCAGAAAAATGTCATTCCGTTTCCCCATCGCGATAGGTGGCGATGAGTACCTTGCCGATCTTGTTCTGCTTCCGATCCTTCCTCAGGACATCATCCTCGGCATGGATTGGCTTACTCGCCACGGTGCAATCATTGATTGTGGACGGAGAATTGTGACCCTCTCGTCGGATGGCAAGGTGGTGTGCAGATTTCGTGGGCGCATCCCCGAGGAGGATGGCCGTGTTATCAATATGATGCAGGTGTTGTGAGGAGGAAAATCGAGTATGAAATATAACAAAATAAATCAAACCAGATTCTGCCCACGCAAATAACTACAAGACCTCCTCCTGATGTAGCAGCGGGAAGTCAGGATCGATCCACGAGGAAGCGTGTCAGCGGATCCTAGGCAGCGGAATCTCACGGGCAGAAGTCGACAACAGGGTCCTCGATCTCGACTAGGGTAGTCGACAGAAGATCGGATAGTCGAACACAGCGCAGCAGCAAGCACAGGGTGTGGTCGATATCGACCAGGTGGTACTCGATATCGAGTAGCCTTCGTCTGGGTCGAGTGGGTCTGGTCAAGTTCCTGCACACAGTAAGCTACGGCGACTCTGGGTCGAGGATCAGTAGTCGAGATCGACCAGGCTTGGTCGAGGTCGATGAGGGCATAAACTTAAAACGAAAACGAAAGAAAGTAAAAACAAATGCTTTGGGGGATTCAACTAAACTTAATGTAAAAGGACTTCCAAGATTGGGGTTTGCAACGACAATAACCAAGCATGCATAAGGCAGAGATAAACAGATAATCATGTGAATCACATTAAAGGATTAAGCTTTCGCCTTTTCCAACAATTAGACAACTCTCTCAAGAAACCCTAATTGTCTCTACCGATTTTATGTTTATAATCCAAGTTGTTAGCATGGATCTCCATTAGATGGGCAATAAACACATAAACAAGTAGGAAAATGCTCAAAACATGATAAAGGTCGGATCTTTACCTCAATTATGCATGGCTATCGTCGGGCTCGCACCAACCCCAGAAGTAGGTTGACTACTCACGCCTCATCGCAAACTCAGACATCTTTGATTGAAAGGAAATAACTTGCATTAAACTAAATTCAAAGACTTTACAATCCCGGCGATCCAACTCTCGTTGAACGCCAAAACCCTAAAACCTTCGAACTCCTAAAACTTCTCTTTGGAACTACTTGTCTCTTTCTGAAATTGAATGAATGAAAAACCAGCCCCATGGGCTTTATTTATAGGCTTCATTCCCTAGCTATTCTAGGAAAGAAGATATCTATCTATATCTAAAACTTTATCTAAAACTTTAATGATAAATAAAAGACATAAAGGAATTAAATCTAAAATAGGAAATATATCTAAAGTGTCTTCAATGGATAGAACTTTTCTTCTTCATGGTAGATCTTGATAAATCGGATAGACTTTGGCAAACTTCGGCTCCAAGGACTCCCAATCCGAGTAGAGTTGATCAAACCGCGTCGCATAGCTTCTGGAAGCGTGGTCGATCTCGACAAGACTCTTGTCGATCTCGAGTAGGGATCTTGGTCGACTGGGCTTGACTTGTCGTCTCGGCTAGCTGGTGCTCGACAGACTTGGACTTGGTTCACGATGCTCGTCGATCTCGACCACCCCATGTCGACATCGAATAGAGGTTTTGCCGACTAGGTCTTCTCGGGTGGATCTCCTCGACATGCCTGGATCTGGTCTCTGGCCTTCGTCGATCTCGACTAAGAGTCCTCGAGATCGACTAGGATTGGTCGAGGATGGCTCTCTGTGGTGGTGTCGAGGACTCCTCCTCGGACTGGCTCGGGTGGCTTATCGATCTCGACCAGGTTTAGTCGAGATCGAGTTGGGATGTGCTCGGCTTCTCGTCCTCGGCTTCTCGGTCAGCTCTTCTCCTTGTCGACTCCGGGTGTGGTGCTGAGGCGTCGTCGATCTCGACCAGGGCTTGTCGAGATCGAGTAGACTTCCGGAGCTGGGCTGGTCTGGCTCTCGATCAGGCTCTGTCGACAAGGCTGTGCTCGGCTATACTTGTCTAGATCGAGTAGGGTTTACTCGAGGTCGAGTAACCTTGGTTCTTGACTCGATTCGACTGGTTCCGTTGCTGCTTTGACCTTGGACTTCTGTAGCTGTTTTCCGAGCTTTTCTGACCTTCTGTAGAATTGCTGTAAAATGCCTCGAATTCTGCGAATTAAACAGAAACTGGTGTAGATTCCATAATTTGGCAAATAAACATTAACTACACAGATTCTGTTCTATCTCAGCCCAAATGTATGAAATGTACACAGAAATCGATATAAAAGTTACTGTAAAACATGGCAGATTCAGCTCACAACAGCAGGCAGCCAGATTGTTACGTCAAGGGTGTGCCGGATTTTTATGCTATCTGCAAGATCAGACGTCCGAACCTGTCCCTATCTCTGATATTCCTGTAGTTCGGGATTTCCCTGATGTCTTTCCTGATGAGATTCCTGGTTTACCTCCAAAGCGGTTCATTGAGTTCACTATCGACCTGGAGCCAGGAACCGCTCCTATTTCCAAAGCCCCGTATCGCATGGCTCCAGTGGAGATGCAAGAATTAAAGAGTCGGCTGGAAGAATTGTTAGAGAAGGGTTATATACGACCCAGTGCTTCACCTTGGGGTGCTCCTGTGCTTTTTGTGAAGAAGAAAGACGGCTCTTTTCGCCTGTGTATTGATTATCGGGAGTTGAACAAGGTGACGATCAAGAACAAGTATCCGCTGCCACGCATCGATGACTTGTTAGATCAGCTTCAGGGAGCAAAGGTATTCTCCAAGATCGACCTTCGATCTGGTTACCATCAGCTCCGAGTTCGTGACGAGGATATTCCGAAGACTGCTTTCAGGACACGTTATGGGCATTATGAGTTCGTGGTGATGCCCTTTGGTTTAACAAATGCTCCAGCAGTCTTTATGGATCTGATGAACCGTTGCTTCCACCAGTATTTGGATAAGTTCGTTGTAGTCTTCATCGATGACATCTTGATCTACTCGCCAAGTGAGGAGGCTCACTCTGAGCACCTGAAAACTATTTTGATAACACTGCGAGAGCATCAGTTGTACGCGAAGCTGTCTAAGTGTGATTTTTGGATGAAGCAGGTGGCATTCTTAGGCCATATTATCTCAGAGAAAGGGGTGATGGTCGACCTCCAAACGATAGCAGCTGTAGAGAAGTGGAGTCCGCCAAAGAACGCTAAGGAGATTCGGAGCTTTCTGGGACTAGCAGGTTAATACATGAGGTTCGTGGAAGGGTTTTCCAAATAAGCCCAACCACTAACCTTACTCCTGCGTAAATCCCAAAAATTCATCTGGAATGACAAATGCGAAGCAAGTTTCCAGGAGCTCAAGAAGCGGTTGACCACATCACCTATTCTGGCACTCCCTAAGGAGTCGAAGGATTATGTGATTTACAGTGATGCTTCCAAACAAGGTTTGGGTTGTGTGTTGATGCAAGATGGGAAGGTGATAGCCTATGCATCACGATAGTTGAAGCCGTATGAGGAGAACTACCAAGTGCATGATCTGGAACTAGCTGCTGTGGTATTTGCTCTGAAAATCTGGCGCCATTATCTGTACGGAGTTCGCTGCCAGATATACACTGACCACAAGAGCCTCAAGTATGTGATCACCCAGAAGGAGTTGAATATGAGACAGAGACGTTGGTTGGAGCTCTAACGGGATGAAAATCGTTGATTCCCAATCAAATAGTTCCCACTCTCACAAATTAGTATAATTGGCAAGAAAGGGGTCGAATCCTCGGGAGATTTAAGATTTCACAATGCAATTTGATCACCAACAAGTAACAAAAGTGGGAAAAGATGCAACTTTTAAATAAGAACAAGTAAAGTAAAGTAAAGATGGAATTTTGGTGTAAAATCAAGAGTAGAGAACGGTTCCACCCACGAATTCTTTGACATTGGTTGGCTTATCGATCATCGAATTCTTTTCAAGCTATTAACTTTCCTACAAATTCCTCTCGTCTTGGTTTATATGGATTAAAAGTCCTACGAGTCCAATTAATCCCTTACACCTCAATGCAATCATAACATGGTTAAGATTTAACAAAGAGATAGCACAACATCCCAAGAACTTGAGCACATAAATAACATCAATTAAACACGGTAAATCGATGTTTAAGATATATGTCAACTCCCTACATAATCATGCTTCAAACACGGAATCCACAATCTTATGCATGCTACTATAGAAATAACGCAAATACGAAAGCATTAAATCTTAGCACGAAATCAATATTATCAAGTCGGCCAAGCAAGATAACATCAATAACATAACAATAAGCACAAGGAAGTTGAAGGAATTAAAATAGAGGAAAGATAACTTGAATTAAAAACTCACAATTCACCAACCAAGTCTCCGAAAACGTAGGCGAAACACTAGGAAAATTAGCCGCTCATGGCTTACCTAAGCTCTCTTCTCTTCTATGGTGATTGCTCCAATTGAAAATTTAATTAAACTAACCCTAGAACATCCTATTTATAAGCCTAATGTCTTCCATAAAAGGTAGATAAAAGATAGATAAAAGATAGAAACTTCCTAAACAAACTAGATAAAAGATAGAACTTTCCTAAATTAATTCAGTGTCGGATTCCGCTGGCAGCGAGAAATTCTGCTGGCAGCGAATGGCCTTGATTGAGCTCCTGTTAGATTTTCGCTACCAACTCGCTGGCACACTCGCTGGTAGCGACTTTTCATGCCTTAGAATTTTCTCGAGCTTCTCCGAGTCCTTCCTTTCCGCTGGAGCGAGCTGCTTCTTCCGCTGCCGCGAGCTGGGACTTCCGCTGCCGCGAAAGCTCAAACTCGCTGGAGTGAGTTGTCGAGTCTCGTTGTCCTAGTGCCTTTCGCTGGCAGCGAAAGATTTCCGCGGCAGCGAACGTCTCGCTGCAGCGAGTGATGCCGCTACCAGCGGATGGTGTTGGATTGCTCGCTTGCTCAGCTTCCTCTCTCGTTGGCTCCTCCTCTCGCTGGCTCTCTCTTCCCGCGGGCTCTCTCTCGCTGGCTTGCTCTTCTCGCTGGCTTGCTGGGCTTCCAGGCTTCTGGTTCCTTTCGCTGGCAGCTACTGCATCATTCGCTGGCAGCGACGGATGCCCAGGAGCTCGATTCTTCATTGTTCTTCCCTCTTTCTTTCTCTTCTCCTTTCTTTCTCTTCTTAGCTTGATTTCTTGACTTCACTTGGCCATGTTTAACAGCTTTCCCTTGCTTTCCACCATGTCGGATCTACGATTCTGCACAATTCAACCGAAATAGCGTAGATTCCGAACTTTTCCACAAAAAGAGTTTTATCTAAATTAACACTAAAACATGCATATTCTACAATGTAAATGCAACTAAATTATCCTATAATGCCCATTAGAAATGTGCATTATCAAACTCCCCCACACTTAACCTTTTGCTTGTCCTCAAGCAATGCAAAATAAGGAAGAGCAAAACCATCATCCCACACATATAATCTTCAAGCACTAACCTTGTCAAAAGCAACATCAAAGTGGAGGAGCCATGAACATGAAAGCTAACATCCTAGCAAGTATATGAACGATTCAAAATAAGGCACATATCATCCAACCTCACCGGGATTATGTGTTTGCTCTCACTCTCATTGTGTTTAGGCTTAATAATATATCTCTCGACTCAATCCAAAATGCAAAAAGCTACATAGAAATTGACACATATATCACATATTCTCCACCGCGGATGCCATTACTCACAAGCAACATCAAGAGGTCTTTTATCAAGGTTGTAATGGGGCTTGGTAAGGAATTAAGGGTAGGGAGAATTTATGGTCATGTGGTGCTCAAAATCCGGGAATCAAGATCCTAGATAATCAAACATCAACCATCCACTCTCTCAAAAACATCATCTTAAACTCAAGCTCTCACAACAACTTTACAAAAGACATTCACTTCTCAACCAAAGATTATTTCCAACTCTCACATTCATAATGAAAATAAAAGGCTCAACTCATGCTTTTTTTTTTCTTTTCTTCTTTTTTTTTCTTTCTCTCTTTTTTTTTTCATTCATTCATCATTTTTTTTCTTTCCTTTAGAGCCAAAACAATAATGCACAATGTGAGGAATAAAACTAAAATTACATACTCATCCAAACTTGTAACTTTCTCAACAAAATCTCTTTTCCACTCAACCAAATCAATCATTCACCAACTCTAATCCCGATTCCCGGATAGGGTAAGGCTCATCATCGGCTAGGATAAATTTTGTGGAGCTTCAAAGAATAGGCTAAGGCTCAAATTTGCTACAGGCAAAGGATACATATGTAGGGTGGATATGGATAATAATATGGCTAAGAAAATCATGCCTCTATCATTTGAAACTCATAAGCAATGAACATATAAATTCGGCCTCAAATATAGATAACAATGTCAATCTCAAGAGGTAAGTGCATAAGGAGAGTGTAATATCACACATGAAAGCAAAAGGGAATAAATATGAAAATCCCTTATAAGGCCAAAATTTCTCACTAGGACAAGTTTTGTTGGATTTCAATAATGCCAATAAGAATCATACTTGCTCAATTAAACTAACAAGTCATGCTCCAATGAAAATTAGCACAAGTATTTGACAAGATTAGCCAATTCAAACATATCATGGGATTTATAGGTCAAGCTCAAAAACTCAAATAAAATAGAGGACAACTAAGGCAAGATGGGTATTTGAATAATACATGAATGCAATGCATGATATTTTTGGGTTTTTGAATTTTTTCAATTTTTTTTTCTTTTTCTAATGCAATATAAATGCTAGAAATAAACATGATATGCATATGAAAATTTTAAATATGACCTAACTAATGCAATATGTACACTAAACCCCTCCCCCACACTTGAATATTTCATTGTCCCTAATGAAATAAAGGCAACAAAAATTAAACAATTGAAATAGGTGAGGGAGAAGGAAACTCACGAGCTCAATGTGGTGGTGGAAATTGGGTTTGCCACCCAAAGGGTGCCCAAGCGTTGAATCGGGCCATGATCTCCTCATGATTCTTTCGTTGTTGCTCCATGAGAATGTTATGGTTCTCCGCAATTTGTCGGTCCGTGGCATCTTGACGCTCGGTGATTTGACGGAAGGCACTCTCAAAATAGCCATGAGAGGGAAATCCATCATAAGACTCGCCATGGTATCCTCCATGTGAAGAACTAGCTCCCCCGCCATAAGACACTTGTGGATGGAATGTCTTCACTGGCATTTCCGGCTCATACTCCATCTCCGTAGGTTCTTCATAAGGCTCCTCATAAGCATCTCCTTCGTGAGCGTGCGGAGGTGGGCCCAATGGTACGGCGTCGGATGGAATATATAAATCGGCGGGGGACGGACCGGTGGGTAGTGGGCGAGGGAGTACCAAAGTGTGGGACTTGTTTACCCCGGCATACCAAATGAAGCTCCCCCCATAATCACTTTCCCTCACGATGTTAGCCTTCTTTAGCGAAGCCAAATTGAGCCTATAGTTGTCCGCACAAGGGACATAGGCATTCAAATCAATGTCGAGCTCCAATGCAAGCAAAGTAATTAAGCCTCCAAAGCCAATCTTCACCTCTTCCTTCCTTGAATGTTTCTTTGTAGCCTCGCCACAAGCGGCAAAGAATAGCTCTACCCAATCCGGCGTCTCATGTGCTTCGGGCAATAAGCAAGTCATCCAAGCCCAACTTCCCTTGGAAACCTTGTTGATCTCGGCATGCCCGAAAAAAGTGTTGTTCAAGACCTTGTGGCAAAGTCTAAGAGAAGGGTGGACGATGCTATAATTGTAGTCATTTCCGGAGGTCATGACCTTTTGTGTGACTTCAAACCATCGTTGTTGAGGGGTGGAGCTACGGGGCAATTCAGACCAACGGGCGGAGGGATTGCCCGTGATCCCAAACACATTCTTCAAAAGTCATAGCTTGATTTGCCCCACCCAATCGAAAAGTAAAACTATCCTCACTAGCCATTGCAAAGGTAGCCAAAAACTCCCTAACCAAATCCGGATAAGTGCGGACACACTTGTCTACCAAGCCATCAATATCTCCAATGCCCATAAATGTCCGCACACTATCCTCGAGTCCCAATAATCTCAATGTGGGGATATCAAAAAATTTCGTCGAAATATACCGACGAGCATCAAGATCGTCCCACCTAATTCTTTGAGCTCTAGTCAATCCTCTAGGCCTAACCATTGGAGGAGAAGCCATAATAATTAAAATCAAAGGATGAAGATCGAGAACTCACAAAGAAGTCGACTCACTGCAGGATTTTCGCTGGCAGCGAGTGGGAACCCGCTGGTAGCGACTTGAGTCAGGCCGGGGGAGCTGCGATATGGGTGTGACTCGCGGGCAGCGACTGATTACTCGCTGGCAGCGAATAGGGCGACACCGACGGGCTCCGGAACTGCTGCGTAAGTGGTGAGACTCGCTGGCAGCGACTGGTTACTCGCTGGCAGCGAACAGGGCGACACCGACGGGCTCCGGAACTGCTGCGTAAGTGGCGAGACTCGCTGGCAGCGACTGGTTTTCGCGGCAGCGAATGGAACCACCTGTTGGGAGGTTCTGGAGTGTCGCTGGTGGCGGCTGTGGTGGCGGCTCCTATTCCGCGGGAGCGAGTCGGAGCTTCCGAAACTCCGGCGTCGTTGTCCGGACGTCGGATTCCCAAAATTTCTTCACGAAAGTTTCCCAACTCGGCCCGATCTACGCAATGATGTATAAAAGAAAGGGATTTGGGTGATTTTGTGGTGATGAGGTGGTTGAAGGGTGGTCGGAATGTGATGAATGTGGTGTGGTTGCGTAGATCGGCTTGTCGGGAGTCGGAATCTGGTGCCGGAATTTGGTTTCGGGGTGGCAGAGGTGACTATGTGGCTATGGAGGTGTGAAGTTTGGAGGTGCTCCAATGGAGGTTTAATGGGGTTTTGTAGAGAGGAGGAAGAAGATGGAGGAGGAAGAAGATGGTAAAAATGGAAGGTGGGGGAAATTTGAAATATGAATAATGGGTAAAAAGGAAAGTGGTTAAAAGGTAAGTGGGTAAAAAGGGATAAAAGGGATTCTCAAATATTTTATTCCTTTTTTTTTTTTTAAGAAAATCCGGATGGGTCCCAGGTCGTCTTCGAAGGACGAAGGAACTCGCTGCCAGCGGGTTGGGTTCGCTGGCAGTGAGTCGTGCTGTTGTGCCCGGCTCCTCCTGGGTCACTGGTGGCTGATCTCGCTGGTAGCGAATTTGATTCGCTGCCAGCGAAAACCGCCCAGTGCTTCCTTTTTCCGACTTCTTCTCTTAACCCTGCAAGGTTAGCTCCCCACTATTCCGAAAGAAAAAATCTATCTAATGAAATAAGGAAATTTCTAACCTAATAAGATAAATAATGCAAGGCAAAAAAAAAACTAATTAACTAAAACTAATTAACTAATTATGAATTTGAAATTGCAAGGCAAAAAAAAAAAAAAAAACTTACCTCGGGTTGCCTCCCGAGAAGCGCCCTTGTTTTATGTCGTAGGCTCGACGGTACGACCCCTCAATGGGTCTCCTTTGTGGGCTCTTGGAGATTCATCTCCTCCACGATCTTGTCGGAGAAGCCATCATAGTAGCGTTTTAGCCGGTGGCCATTTACCTTGAACACATGTGCATTCTCCTCATCCTTGATTTCTACCGCTCCATGTGGGTATATGTGCATGATGGTGTAGGGACCTCTCCATTTTGAGCGTAGCTTTCCCGGAAAAAGATTAAGGCGAGATTGATAGAGAAGTACCTTGTCGCCTACCTTAAAGTCCTTTCTCAAGATGTGCTTGTCATGCCATGCCTTGGTCTTTTCTTTGTAAGTGATGGCATTGTCATATGCATCCCAACGAATCTCCTCTAATTCTTGAACTTGGAGCTTGCGGAATTCGCCAACCTCATCTACTCTCATGTTGCATTCTTTCACCGCCCAATAGGCCTTGTGTTGGAGTTCTACCGGAAGATGACATGCTTTACCATAAACCAAGCGGTAAGGAGACATACCTATTGGTGTTTTGTAGGCCGTGCGATATGCCCAAAGAGCATCATCTAGCCGTTGGCTCCAATCTTTTCGGTTTGGTGCAACCGTCTTCTCCAAGATTCTCTTGATCTCTCTATTTGACACTTCGGCTTGCCCATTGGTTTGAGGGTGATAGGCGGTGGATACCCTATGTGTGACATGATATTTCTTCAAGAGAGCGGCCACCGTCTTGTTGCAAAAGTGGGTACCTCGATCACTAATTAATGCACGTGGAATACCAAATCTAGTGAACAAATCCTTAAGGAATCCTGAAACCACTTTAGAATCGTCAGTTTTGGTGGCCTTCGCCTCCACCCATTTGGAGACGTAGTCCACCGCAAGTAAGATATAAAGATTACCAAAGGAACTAGGAAAAGGTCCCTTGAAATCAATCCCCCAAACATCAAAAATTTCACAAAACATCATCCTAGTTTGAGGCATCTCATTCCTAGTTGCAATATTCCCCATGCGTTGGCACCGATCACAAGATTTACAAAAAGCATATGCATCACGAAAAATCGTGGGCCAATAGAATCCCGAATCAAGTACCTTCTTAGCCGTTTTATTTGGTCCAAAGTGTCCTCCACATGCATAAGAATGACAAAAGCTAAGGACGGACATTACTTCATTATCTCGAAGGCATCGCCGAATGATTTGATCCGCACAATGCTTCCAAAGAAACGGATCGTCCCAAACATAGAATCGGGCGTTGTGGCGAATCTTGTCTTTCTTGTACTTGGGAAAGTTTGGTGGAAACTCCTTCGTGACAAGAAAATTGACTATGTCCGCGAACCATGGCCGAGGAACGTTGGCTGCCATCAAAGACAAAGGAGTAAAAGAGTCCGGACATACCTTCTGGGCAGAATCCGCTGGCAGCGAGTCAAGTTCGCTGGCAGCGAATAGAGTCAGAATGTGAGCTGGTGCCGGCGACTGGAGAGGTTTGCTGATGACTTGACTCGCTGGTAGCGGGTTGGGTTCGCTGTCAGCGAGTCGGATCCGCTGGCTAACAGGAGCGTTCGCTGTCAGCGAGTCTTCAGCACAACTTGAAACGAAGTGTAGAGTTTCGTCCGGAAATTCTCCAAGTGCTTTTAGCTTCTCCCCCACACTATTCGGGTGCACAATGCGGCTAAGGTGATCGGCCACATAGTTTTCCGCACCCTTCTTGTCTTTGATTTCGATGTCGAACTCGCTCAAAAGCAAGATCCACCGAATAAGCCTTGGTTTGGCGTCCTTCTTCTTCATGAGGTACCTAAGGGCTGCATGATCGGAGTAAATTATTACCTTTGAGCCTAGCAAGTATGCGCGGAACTTGTCCAAGGCGAACACCACGGCCAATAGCTCCTTCTCCGTGGTTGTATAGTTCCGTTGGGCTCCATTTAGCATCATTGCAGCATAGTAGATGACATGTGAGGCTTTGTCAATCCTTTGTCCAAGAACCTCTCTGACGGCGTAGTCGCTAGCATCACACATTAGCTCGAATGGGAGGGTCCACACCGGGGCTTGAATGATTGGTGCGGTAACAAGACGACTTCTCAACTCGTGGAAAGCCTCCTTACACTTCTCATCAAACTCAAATGTGTTGTCCTTCTTGAGGAGTTCACAAAGAGGTGCGGCGATCTTGGAAAAATCCTTGATGAATCGGCGATAAAATCCTGCATGACCAAGGAAAGAGCGAACTTCGCGCACATTAGTAGGGCAAGGCAAAGATTGAATGATGTCAATCTTTGCCTTGTCAACCTCAATTCCCTTTCGGGAGACGATGTGACCTAAAACAATCCCTTGCTCAACCATAAAGTGACATTTTTCGGAATTCAAAACCAAATTTGTTTCAACACATCTTTTTAAAACCAATGCCAAATGGTCTAAGCAAGAGTTGAAGTCATCGCCATGAACGGTAAAGTCATCCATAAAAACTTCAATGAACTTTTCAATATACTCGGAGAAAATACTTACCATACACCTTTGGAATGTACCCGGAGCATTGCATAGTCCAAAAGGCATTCGGCGATATGCAAAAGTTCCAAAAGGACATGTGAATGTTGTTTTCTCTTGGTCCTCCGGTGCGATGGCAATTTGAAAGTAGCCCGAGTAGCCATCCAAGAAACAATAGTAAGCTCTTCCGGCGAGGCGCTCCACCATTTGGTCAATAAATGGGAGAGGAAAGTGGTCCTTGCGAGTCTCCGCGTTCAATTTGCGATAGTCGATGCAAACTCTCCATCCGGTTTGGACTCGCTTGGGCACTAGCTCTCCTTCTTTGTTCTCTACGACCGTGATGCCTCCTTTCTTGGAACCACCTGCGTAGGACTAACCCATTTACTATCGGAGATAGGATAGATCATACCGGCTTGTAGTAGCTTTAGAACTTCCTTCTTGACCACCTCCATCATTGGTGGGTTGAGTCTCCTTTGGGGTTGTCTTGATGGTTTGGCTCCTTCCTCCAATAGTATACGATGCATGCACATGGTTGGGCTTATTCCTTTGATGTCCGCAATTGTCCATCCAAGGGCCGTCTTGTGTTCCTTAAGCACCGCTATCAACCTCTCCTCTTGCTCAAGAGTGAGCTTATTTGATATGATGACCAGCAAGGTATCTCCATCACCCAAGAAGGCATACTTGAGGTGATCCGGCAATGGTTTAAGCTCTATCACGGGTGCCTGAACAATAGAAGGTAAAAGCCTCTCACTTGGGAGGGTTAGTGTTAAGGCATCATTTCTTTGGTAAGTATGTTGTGCCTCTAATGCTCCCAAAACTTCATGCAAGTAAGGTGGAATAGAATATTCAAGTTTAAGCTCATCTAGAGGGGTTTCTAAAGCTACTTGCAATTCATCTTTTCTATTAAGCTCAAAAACATCTTCCACACAAGGTTCAATAGTATCAATAGCAAATAGAGAGTGTTCATCATGAGGATACTTCATTGCATCAAATATGCAATACTCTACCTTTTCCCCATCGAACTCTATAGTAAGTGAACCGGCATAAACATCAATCTTTGTTCGGGCGGTCCTTAGGAAGGGTCTACCCAAGAGGATAGGCGCCTCCGCTACTCCATGCTCCATGTCCAAAACAAAGAAATCTGCGGGAAAGATTAGCTTGTCCACCATAACTAAAACATCTTCTACAAACCCCCTAGGATAGATTTGAGAACGATTTGCCAATTGGATCACAACTCTTGTTTCTTGCAAAGCACCAAGACCAAGCGATTTATAGAGGGAGTATGAGATAACATTAATGGATGCTCCTAAATCTAGCAAAGCATGATTAAATTTAGCATCTCCAATTGTGCAAGGAATAGTAAACATACCCGGATCGCTACACTTTTCGGGCATACGCCTTTCTAACATAGCGGAGACATGTTCACTTACTTGAACTTTTTGCTTCCCCTTCAACTTTTGATTCCTCTTGACCGTGCATAATTCCTTCAAAAATTTTGCATAACGAGGAATAGCTTTAACTAGGTTGAGTAGGGGGATGTTTACCTCACACTTGGCGAATGTTTCGAAGAGTTCGGTGTCGCTCTCCGGCCTCCTTGGATTCCTCAAAGCTTCCGGAAAGGGTGCCACCGGCTTGAAATCGTCAAGGGGAGGTTTGGAATCGGCAACAGCGTGTCCGGATGTGGGGACGTCAGTTTTCTGGGGCAGAATCCGCTGGCAGCGAGTCGTGATTCGCTGGTAGCGAGTCAGGTTCGCTGGCAGCGAGTCTAGTTCTGCTGTCAGCGACTGGGATCGTACCTGGTTCAGCAGATGCATTCACCCCATTCGCTGCCGGCGAGTCTGGTTTCGCTGTCAGCGGAATTTGCACAGAACTTGTCTCTTCCTTGTTTTCTTCGTAGCCTTCTTCCATGATCTCTTCTAAGACTTCTTTCTCACCCCTAGGCGCGACAAACAGTTCCTTACCGCTCCTTAGGGTGATGGCGCTCACGTTCTCCCTTGGGTTGACCACCACTTGTGGTGGTAGCTTGCCCGAGTCCTTTGCTTGTAATTCTCCAATTGTTTGAGCCATTTGGCCCATCATCTTCTCTTGTGCATTCATCTTCTCCGTTTGAGCTTTGATGGTTTCTAGAATGAGCTTGTATGGATCCTCACCTTGTTGATTAGCTTGAGGAGCCCCCCTTTGACGATTATCATAGGGTGCTCTATATTGTGGTCCTCCTTGTTGATAGGGAGGTTGTTGTTGTTGATTGAACCGGCCACCATAACCTTGTTGTTGAAAATTAGAATTATAGAGATTATTACCATAGTTGCGGCGTGGACCGTAGTCTCCCATAGCATTGACCTCCATGGCTCCATCTTGCACGTCGGGACATTGATCCATAGGATGGGATGGGTCTCCACACAACCCACATGCTTTGAGTTGTTGTTGTTGACCTCTTTGCAAAGTTAGATTCTTTAGAGCCTCTCTAATCTCCTTAAGCTCGTTTTGCATACTTGATGTTGGGGAGTCCAAGTGCAAGACTCCTCTAGCTCCATGAGACCTTCGATATTGTTGAGAAGCATTAGCAAGCTCCTCAAATATCTCCATAGCTTCCTCCGGTGTTTTGTTTAGGATGTTCCCTCCACTAGCCGAGTTAACCATTCCACGATCGTGATCGAGTAGCCCCTCATAAAGATATAGGACCAAATCGTCCTCCGAAAAGCCATGATAGGGACAACTAGCTTTTAGCTTCTTGAATCTCTCCACATATTCGTAGAGAGTCTCCGTGGCCGATTGCTCAATGCTTGATATCTCCTTCTTCAAAATATTGTGTCTAGTGGCGGGGAAGTATTTGCGCAAGAAGGCCTTTTTCATCTCCATCCATGTAGTAATGCTCTCTGTGGGTAAATAATAGAGCCAATCGTTGGCCGCATCCTTCAAAGTGAATGGGAAGGCCCTTAGCATCATTTGATCCTCCGTGATGCCTTGAGGTCTTAAACGATCGCATATTCCGTGAAACTCCGCAAGGTGCTTGTTTGGGTCCTCTCCACTCATGCCATGGAACATTGGTAAAAGATGGACCCATGGTGACTTGAATTCAAACTTGGTGCCCTCCGGGATTGTTGGGAGCCTAATAGCCAATGGTTGTGTTTGTAAATTTGGCTCCTTTAGCTCCTTCAAAGTGCGTCTTTGTGGAACCACGAGCACATTGCCGCCGTTTGGCGGTGGTTGATTGTTGTTTCCGTTGTTGTCGCCCATCTCTTCTTCGTTTTCCGGGTTGGATGAGTGCTCTCTTCGCAACCTAGAAGTCGTTCTTTCAATTTCTGGATCAAAAGGTAAGAGATTGGAATTAGTAGAACGGGTGTGGACCATGCGAGTGGTCCACACAAAAGTTGATGATTAAACTACACAAAGAAATCTAATTAAATCTCCCCGGCAACGGCGCCAAAAACTTAACGGGATGAAAATCGTTGATTCCCAATCAAATAGTTCCCACTCTCACAAATTAGTATAATTGGCAAGAAAGGGGTCGAATCCTCGGGAGATTTAAGATTTCACAATGCAATTTGATCACCAACAAGTAACAAAAGTGGGAAAAGATGCAACTTTTAAATAAGAACAAGTAAAGTAAAGTAAAGATGGAATTTTGGTGTAAAATCAAGAGTAGAGAACGGTTCCACCCACCAATTCTTTGACATTGGTTGACTTATCGATCATCGAATTCTTTTCAAGCTATTAACTTTCCTACAAATTCCTCTCGTCTTGGTTTATATGGATTAAAAGTCCTACGAGTCCAATTAATCCCTTACACCTCAATGCAATCATAACACGGTTAAGATTTAACAAAGAGATAGCACAACATCCCAAGAACTTGAGCACATAAATAACATCAATTAAACACGGTAAATCGATGTTTAAGATATATGTCAACTCCCTACATAATCATGCTTCAAACACGGAATCCACAATCTTATGCATGCTACTATAGAAATAACGCAAATACGAAAGCATTAAATCTTAGCACGAAATCAATATTATCAAGTCGGCCAAGCAAGATAACATCAATAACATAACAATAAGCACAAGGAAGTTGAAGGAATTAAAATAGAGGAAAGATAACTTGAATTAAAAACTCACAATTCACCAACCAAGTCTCCGAAAACGTAGGCGAAACACTAGGAAAATTAGCCGCTCATGGCTTACCTAAGCTCTCTTCTCTTCTATGGTGATTGCTCCAATTGAAAACTTAATTAAACTAACCCTAGAACATCCTATTTATAAGCCTAGTGTCTTCCATAAAAGGTAGATAAAAGATAGATAAAAGATAGAAACTTCCTAAACAAACTAGATAAAAGATAGAACTTTCCTAAATTAATTCAGCGTCGGATTCCGCTGGCAGCGAATGGCCTTGATTGAGCTCCTGTTGGATTTTCGCTACCAACTCGCTGGCACACTCGCTGGCAGCGACTTTTCATGCCTTAGAATTTTCTCGAGCTTCTCCGAGTCCTTCCTTTCCGCTGGAGCGAGCTGCTTCTTCCGCTGCCGCGAGCTGGGACTTCCGCTGCCGCGAAAGCTCAAACTCACTGGAGCGAGTTGTCGAGTCTCGTCGTCCTAGTGCCTTTCGCTGGCAGCGAAAGATTTCTGCGGCAGCGAACGTCTCGCTGCAGCGAGTGATGCCGCTACCAGCGGATGGTGTTGGATTGCTCGCTTGCTCAGCTTCCTCTCTCGCTGGCTCCTCCTCTCGCTGGCTCTCTCTTCCCGCGGGCTCTCTCTCGCTGGCTTGCTCTTCTCGCTGGCTTGCTGGGCTTCCAGGCTTCTGGTTCCTTTCGCTGGCAGCTACTGCATCATTCGCTGGCAGCGACGGATGCCCAGGAGCTCGATTCTTCATTGTTCTTCCCTCTTTCTTTCTCTTCTCCTTTCTTTCTCTTCTTAGCTTGATTTCTTGACTTCACTTGGCCATGTTTAACAGCTTTCCCTTGCTTTCCACCATGTCGGATCTACGATTCTGCACAATTCAACCGAAATAGCGTAGATTCCGAACTTTTCCACAAAAAGAGTTTTATCTAAATTAACACTAAAACATGCATATTCTACAATGTAAATGCAACTAAATTATCCTATAATGCCTATTAGAAATGTGCATTATCAAGCTCATCAAGGACTATGACATTGAGCTTCTCTATCATCCTGGAAAGGCTAATGTCGTAGCCGATGCTTTAAGCCGCAAATCTCAGCACGAGGCTATGATCAGCTGTTTGACAGCAAGTCCTAATCTGCAGAAGGATCTGCTGAAGTTAGAGGTTGAGGTCTGGTTTGAAAAGAACTGATGACAATTGTGTATGATGGAGATTCAGTCTGATCTGTTAGCGGAGATAAAAGCGAAGCAGACAGAGGATGTTGTATTACTGAAGATCACCATTGATTTCCTCGAAGGAAAAGCCCCAGGCTTTGTCGTGAGGGAGGATGGATCTTTATGGTTTGGGAATCGGATCTGCGTCCGCAATGTTCCTGAGATCCGACAGACCATCCTTCAGGAAGCTCATGCATCCGGTTATTCAGTGCATCCTGGAGCTAGTAAGATGTATAAGGATCTGAGACAGAACTACTAGTGGTCTGGTATGAAGAATTAAGTGACCGAGTATGTGGCCAGATGCTTGGTATGTCAGCAGGTCAAGATTGAGCACCAGAGACCTGGTGAGAAGCTCCAATCACTTCCAGTACCCACATGAAAGTGGGAACAAATCTCGATGGATTTTGTTATGGGGCTCCCTAAGGGTCAGGGACAGAAGGATGCCCTTTGGGTGATTGTTGATCGACTCACCAAATGTGCACACTTCATTGCTATTCAATCTACCTAGAAGCCGGCTAAGCTAGCAGAATTATACCTTCAGCACATCGTCCGCCTGCACGGGATTCCTTCGTCCACTGTTTCTGATCACAACGGACGATTCATCTCAGAGTTCTGGAAGAAGCTTCATGAGGGACTTGGTACACAACTGAATTTCAGTACCGCTTTTCACCCTCAGACAGTTGGTCTGTCCTGGATAGGCCGAGAGATTAGGAAAGCAGCCTGAGTCTGATTGAGTTCACCTACAACAACAGCTGGCATGCATCCATAAAGATGGCTCCTTTTGAAGCCCTCTATGGACGGAAGTGTCGATCACCGTTATGTTGGGATGATGCAACTGATGCCATCCATATAGGTCCGGAGCTATTAGAGAAGACAGCTGAAGAAGTTTCGATGATTAGGCAACGAATGTTGACCGCTCAGAGTCGCCAAAAGTCTTATGCCGACCCTAGGCATAGAGAGGTTAACTTTGTGGTGGGTGATAAGGTGTTTGTAAAAGTGTCACCCACGAAGGGAGTCTTTCGGTTTGGAAAGCGAGGGAAGCTGAACCCTCGATATGTCGGGCCATTTGAGATTTTGCAGCGTGTAGGCAATGTTGCTTACCGCCTTGCCCTGCCCCCGTCAGCTCATCCGGTACATGATGTCTTCCATGTATCACTGTTGCGGAGATATTTGCCTGACCCGACCCACATCTTGAGCTATGAGGACATCGAGGTCCGCCCCACCGGAACCTATGAGGAAGAACGGTGCGGATTCTAGAACGGCGAGAGAAGCAACTTCGCACCAAGGTAGTCCCGCTCGTCAAAGTGCTTTGGTCAAAGCACGGAATCGAGGAGATGACTTGGGAAACTGAGGAAGAGATGAGGAAACACTTTCCTCAGTTGTTTTCTACTTAGCGCGAGTCGCGTAGTAATTTCATTATCTCGTTATTCAATTGTTAATGAATGAGGAAACTTGTTAGAGACCTTTGTTATGATCCATTTGGTTAATGTTTGGAATTCATGTTGATCTTTTATTCATTTCTCTCGTCAGTTCTAAAGTCCCAAATGATTTATTCTCATTTCCTTACTTTTCTCTTTTCTTTTCTTTTTCTAAGTGTCGGGACGAAACTTATTTTAAGGAGGGAGGTATGAAATACCCCAAATTAATTTTGGGATATTTCTTTAAATAATATTATACAATACTATGTGAATTTGGGAAACCAATAAATTCACATAAGATATATAATATAAATTAGAATAACTATATTATTCTAATTTTATCCTCTAGATAGTCTCGATATTTAATTTATAAAGTTAAATTAAATAATATTTTCTTTCCGCTAATATATATTTAATATATATAGATGGATCCATATATATGTATAATATATAGTCAAATATCTATTTTATTTCTTTCAAGAGGAAACCCAATAGAAAAGGTCCATTCTCAACCCAAATTCGGGTATAAGGAATTCAGCCCAAAAGTTGGGACACTTTGGATGGTCCACGGTGAAACAAGATTGGAAGATGGAATTTTTTTTTTATTTTGATTTTGATTTTTTTTCCTTCTTCTATGTTATCTTCCTTATGAGTTCAGATAACTCCAATTGGGATCATCCCCAATCTCAACCATCAGCGAGATCTCAGAGATTGGAACTGATTAACCCTTTCCTCCCTATCCTGTTCGAACTCAGCCTTATAAATAGAGGCAAAGGGGTCTCGTTATTCTCCACAACTCACAAACAAACATCTTCTCCCCTAATTACTCCCGTGAGCCATCACCGACGGACTGTCCAAGCTCCACCACCTGCAGCCGCTGCCCATCGCCTCCGACTGCTGTCGCCGATCCCTGCACCGGTCGTCGTCCCCAGATCGCCGCCTGTCGAGAGCAATCGCCACCGAGAAGCTTCGTTGGTTCCTTTGTAAGTGAGTTCGAGGAAGAAGAAACAAACGGGGGGTTTTAATCTCTTTGGAAACAATTACAGAAATCCCCCTTGTTTTTATTTTATTTCCGCTTCTGGCCCTAAGTTAATTATTTATTAAGTTAAGTGTCCAATATTTCTAAACTGTTCAATTCTTACCCGTTTCAGCGACACCAAGAAATCTCGAAGCACTCACGCCGGATCCCGCTCCCCCAGGAATTCATATTGGTATATAATATTTAACTTTATAGAATTAATTCAATTTTAAATTGGGTTAAGTAAAGTTAATTTCCTAAAATATCAATATTAATATTCCTTTTTCCGTTGGATTTGATAGGTGCTAAAATCTCGCCTGGTTGTCATCAGCTGATCATCGAAAGTCAAGGCAAGTGATTTCGTTCAATGCCTTTTGCATGTTTCGTGATTTTCCTTTGACGTGCCTTTTAAATTCTTCCGTGTCGAATGCGGCCCTGTGGCCAATTTCCTTGCCAATTTCGATAAATTGCATACCCGTCTGCTTGATGTAATTTATCTCTTTAATCATAAATTGGCATGAGTTAAATTATTGGACAATTAGTAAATGAATTATATTGATATGTAGTTTAAATTTGATTGTTTGTTTATAACACGAGATAAGTAAATGTTGCCCATTTTCTTCTTCCTAAAGTGCATGATATTCTGCTTGTTCTTTCATGCAAACTAGTGGCATATGATAGTAAGACCCTTTGAATTATCCAGGCTTGTCCCTGTTTGATTTAATGTCGTTATTATTATCATCTAGTATAAACTGTTTATGTATAGGCACCATGTGATGCTTAGTTATGATATGTTAAAATGCGCACCACGTGATGCGAGTGGCTTCATGCCTTTGGCAAGTTATGCAGTAGACTGACTTGCAGGTTGTGGTTCGTTAAGCCACCGCCTTACAAGGTTTCATGAAACACCATCCCGGAATGCATTCTCTGCGGGGTGATAAAACAACGATCTGTTGTAGGTCGTGTTCCTTGTTAAAGGCCCGACCGGTACCACGTAGTATTATTATTATTATCGTTATCTTTATTATCGACTGTTAAATAGGTGATCATTTCAGTTATTATACTTATCTGCCTCGAGTATAATTCCTTTTCTTATCTCATAATCGATCGTTATGATCATCCGAGTCATGTGTGAATTTTTATCCTTTTTATTCAGTTTCTACTATAAATATTCTTGTCTTTCCCTTAGCCTATGACATACCGTTTTATGGTCACTGTAAGGTTAAAGTGTGAACATTTTCCCTATCATTTGCTAGTCTTTATTGTACTAACCATCCTATTTATTGGATGGCTGGTGTCCTTCGTTCTCACGAAACACCAGACCATATTCCACAGGTCTAGTGCAAGCAGCAGAGCAGGAGAGAGCTAAAGGGCGGACTATCATTTATTGAATATTTTACTACAACTTTTGAACCTCTGAAGTTTATGCATTGCTACTTTAATTTCGTCTATGTTGGAAATTATTCATACTTTATGATTTTGGTATTCTTATTTCATTGTGATCAGATATTTTAAACCAAAATTTTTTATTGACTTCCACTTATTTTATTGTATTTAAATTATCATCTTGTTTATGGGAGCATGGTTGCATGTCCCTATAAGCCTCAGGTGAATTCAATGACATTAAAGTTTGCGGATTCACTGGCGCTGCAACACTCCTTTGGGATCTAAAAAGGGTTGTTACTGTACAACCCTAACATATGAAAAATATAAGTGAATCCAAGCCTATCCTACCAACTGATCAATCCTATCCTACTAACTGAACAAACCTATCCACCTCAAAATCAATAACCCTATCCTACCAACAGAACAAACTTATCATGCCAACTAACCATAACTATCCTACCAAATTGATGCAGACACCAACAGCAAAGAAGCAACCAATCGAGAATTGCAGTAGAATCACAGTCTCAATATGCTTTCTAACTGCCTCCAAGCTACTGAATGGATGACATCTCTCATTGCAATACAATAGATAAATGATACATTAACCTTAATGCAGAAGCAGCTTCGAACCTTGAGACCAAGAATGTGCAGTTGTGTGTGTGGATTGAATTTGTAGCATTTCAATGACAGTCTATGACTTTTGGAGTCTCTGCGCCCTGCCTAAGAAGGTAACTCACTTGCAAGAATCATAAACATCAGAAATTTGAGTTAAGTCAAATCCCCTTTCAATCGAGAAAAGTTTCAACAACGAGATTTAGTGAATATAAATTGTAATTATCTTTTGAGCACCAACAATCTATTACAAACTTTGTTTCACCTCTTCTACAACAATATCAGTAAGCTCAAAGGTGTAGTTGCTAGTTATACATTCAAGGAAAAACATCAGTGATTTTTGAGCAAACGCTTTTCCAAATTCAATGCAATAATCAACTGCTAAGATACCTGTGATGCGAATGAGTTCTGAAGATGCTTCATACGTAGCTAATATTTTATAACTTGTGTTTTATTCAAATGAATATACAAAGAGATACCTGTGATGCGAATGAGTTCCTCAATCACCAAGAAAACCTCGGAATTTCAACTAGCAAACTGAAACTTCAGCTTAACATATTAAATGCAGCGGTAGTACAGGAGGTGAGGCAAACCAATATCATATGAAGGTTCTGCTTGTCCCTCCCTGGTTTCTCGATATACATGGCTCCTTGTGGCTCCATCCATGATCCTGCAATGAAAATACAGATTGGAACACATGAGTAAGGGCTATCCAAATTTGAATAGGGTTTGCAGAAGATATGAAATCAATTCGATGATTCCAAAATGAAATAATTCAATTTGATTGTTCAGAAGTTGACAACTAATAGCCAACGAGATGAGTTCCTACTTCCTGCATTAATCATCATGGATTCAGTCCAGATTTTGGGGTTTTCAACCTAAATAAATTTGTTCATCACTAATTTGAACGACAACTTTAGGGAAGAACCGATTAATTCATTAAGTCACTGATCAAAGGGGATCAGCATTGAAAATTGGAAGCCACTAGAAAGTAGAAACCTACCAGATCTGGATACCGAAGAGGTCTTGATGGATTATAGATTCCGACAACAGAAGCAAAGAACCACCAAATTGGGAATTTGGGGGTGGAATAGGTCATTGTTGCTGGTGAGAAGCAAGGCAAACGGAGAGGGAGAGACGGGCCTCTTGGCAAAGGGAGATGAAGAGACCCCAGAAGAAGTCTCCCACCGCCGATGCCAGGCTGCGCCACTGCTGGCAGGAGCTACACGTCTGTCGTCTCCACCTCACCCTCACCCACTGCCGACCGTCGCAGCCCCGACTTCTCTCGCTGGGATTCCCCTTATGCCCACCCACACCCACTGCCTCACCATCCCCTCTCTTCTTCTTTGCCGATGCTCGCCTCTCCGTTGCTACACCATTTCCCATCCTCACCTGTTACAACCCATCACCAACAGTGCCAAAAAACCGGACAAATTTTTTGCTTGGGGTAGAGGGGTTATTTTGGCCCATTTTTTGACCTTGTGGTTTAGTTATGCAAATAGGTCCATTTTTTGGTCTAGTTGGTACCCTTTCCTCTAAGAAATACTCCACAACTAATATCCGGAACTAGACTCAAACATAACAAAACCAATACCTAATAGCAATAAGAAACACCTATAATGCCTATATGAAATATGCATTATCAAATCCCCCCACACTTAACTCCTACTTGTCCTCAACCAACCATACGGAAAAACATCATCTACGCATCCCACAGGAAAGCTTTCACAACTTTACTCATCAAAAGCAACATCATCAATAGTGATAATATAACCAAGCATATAAACGTCATAACACACACACACACACACACACACACACACACACACACACACACACACACACACACACACACACACACACACACACACACACACACACACACATATATAGGATCAAGTTGCTTGCATGCTAAAAAATCAACCGTACCAAGGATAAAATGTATATCTCTCACTCTCATATGTTTAGGATTTAAGCACACACTCACCTCAATTCCATATACAAGCATCAACTCAAATGCTGACATTTATATCACAAAATCCCCACCGGATACGTGAATGCAAAAATAAGGACATCAAGAGGACTTTCTCTCAATGGAACCCTTCATAAAAGATTCCATTCGGCGGGGTTGTAATGGGGATTGGTAGAAACATAAGGGCAATGAATTGTATTTGGTCATGTGGTGCAATAAATTGCGGGAAAACAAGATTCCAAAACACCCAACATAACACAAACCAAATCAATAAATCCAGCTCACAAATGCACAACATCTCTCAATATCATCCAAATAACTCCAAAATTTTCAAATCTCATCTCATCATCTTACATATCATGCAATCTCAACACCCAAACAATGTATCTCATAACCAACATAAATCTCATTTCTTCCTCATTATGCAATCATAAGATAAATGGCTCTTTATTCTATCTTTTTTTCTTTTATTTTTTTTTCTTTTTTTGGATTTTTTTTCTTTAGCCAAAATACATGGAAATTCAAATGCATAAACATGAGGGACTAAATAAGCACATAACATTACATCTCCTCAAAACCATAAACCATAAAATCACACTTTAACTTCATTCTCCTCAATCTCCAAAATAGATCCATAACCCACTCAAAGTCTAAATTCCCCCGGAATAAGGGTAAGACTCATCGTAGGCTAGGAATAATAACTTTGTGGAGCTAACAATAAAAAGGTTAAAGGCTTAAATTGGCTTCAAAGCAAGATATAACATAATGTAGACATGGATAAATATATGGCTAAAAGGTTGCCTCTATCATTTGAACTTATCAAGCATTGAACATGTATATAATCGGCCTTGAGAATAGATAACCATGGCAATACTCAATGATAAATGTGTATGAAGAGTATTTCACACAAGAAAACAAAAGGAATAAAGATGTATCCCTTATAAGGCCAAAAATATCTCACTGAGACAAATTTTTGTTGAATTTCAAGCATACTCCCAAACTTAGATCATACATGCTCAATTATATATGCTCAATCATATTTCACATAAAAACCAATTTTCAGGATAAGATCAAATCATTCTAGAAATCCATGGGATTTATAAGATCATGCCATGAAAAACTCAAATTAGATGAGTATCTTTGATAACACAACATGCAAACCAAACAAAACAAGACTCGCTTTTTTCATATTTTTCGACATTTTTCAAATTTTTTTTCATTTTTGACATTTTTTATAACATAAAAGAAATAACATAAAGGAAATAACAAAGACTCAAAAGAAAAAACTCAAAAACAAAATAGAAATTCACTTCAATCTCCCCCCCCCCTATAAAGGTTTTGAAAGAAGCAAATGACTGACCAATTACTGTGAAGGCGGGGTCAGGGTCTAGATCGCTGATTGATGTCTAGGGAAATGTATGCCCAGGGCTTACGAAGACATGTTTCTATCTTGTCAATCTTCTTCACTAGAATCAAATGATGCTCATAAAGTCTACGAAAACTTCTGATTTGTTGATCTTCCATTCTGGTCAAACGACGGTCGATAGTCGTCACAAGCTTAAACAAAGGACTGCTCTCAGTAGGGATATCAAGATCATCATCGGCCCCATCCTCCAAAAAAAAATCTGCTCGAAGAGAGCAGGTCCATAACCATCCCAGCAGGTGCTGGAACACGACGAATAACGAACGCAACCAAAGTAGGGCCAAAAGGTATATGCGTAGGAAGATACAGGTGGTGATCACCCTTCTCGCATGATAGCCAACGGAAACGCCCGCCAATGTCAAAGCGGCTAACTCTATCAATCAAACGAGCGTTTAGCAGGACTGACATGTCAAAATAGTAAGGCGCTGATAAGGGTTGCAGCGAGCGCAAATCCATACCCAAATAACGTGCTATTTGTTGTCGGAAGAAATCGAGACATGCAATTAAAGTATAAGTAAAGCAAAGCAAACCAGATTCCGTCCCGTGCAAATAATTACAAGACTCCCTCCCGATGTAGCAGTGGGAAGTCAGGATCGATCCTCAAGGAAGCATGTCAGCGGATCTCAAGCAGCGAAAGAATCTCACGAGTGGTTGTCGACTTCAGGGTACTCGACCTCGACTAACGTTAGTCGACAAGGGTCAAGCACAATCGAATCCGAGCAAGGCAAAGTCACTGCTTTTGGTCGATCTCGAGCAGTCTACTCGACGCCGAGTAACTTTTTGGTCGTAGTCGAGTAACCTAGTCGATCTTGAGGAAGCTTGTAGAGACACAACATCGCTCTTTGCTCGATCGAAAATCAGTAGTTGACGTCAACCAAGGGGTGGTCGAAGTCGAGCAGAAACACAGTAACGAAAATAAAGAAAAAATCTTTCGGAATTCGAAATAAACTATGTATGAAAAAGGACTTCCAAGATCGGGGTATGCAAAAACGATAACCAAACATGCATAAGGCAAGATAAATAATGATAATCATGCAAATCGCATCGAAGGATCAAGCTTTCACATTTTTCAACAATTAGACAACTTTTTCAAGAAACCCTAATTGTATCTACCAATTTTATGTTTATAATCCAAAATGTTAACATGGATCTCCATTAAATAGTTAATAAACATATAAAAGGTAGTAGATGCTCAAAACATAACAAAGATCGAATCTTTACCTCCGAACACGCATGGCCATCGTCGGGCTCGCCCCGACCCTAGAAGTGGATGGACTACTCGAGTACTCGCTCTTCATCACAATCGCAGACATCATTGATTGAAAAGAAACAACTTGCATTAAACCAAACTAAAGAAAGTACAAACCGAACATAGCCAGATCACGCTCGCTCCCTTGCTCCACTCGGCCTCTCTCTCTTTCTCTCTACTTACTTCTCCTAGAATTGAATTGTATGATTGAATAAAAATCAGCCCTATAGGCTTTATTTATAGGCTTCCAATCCTTGCTAATCAAGGAAAGCAAACTATATCTACTTTCTAAAGATAAAACTTAAATAAAAGGAACATTTATCTAAAAGGATATAATTAAATATCTAAATATCTTCATGTCTTCATGTGGTAAGTAAATCCCTCTTCCATGGATAGATCTTGATAAAATAGGATAGATTCGGCCCTGCTTCGTGCCCAAGCAAATCAACTTGACCTCGGATTGGCCCAGTCGACTCGCAGCCTAGGAAGTTTTTGGTCGACAACGACCAAATTGGTCGACGTCGAGTTGGTTGCTCGATTTCGGCTTCGCTTCTTGGCTCCTCGAGTTCTCTTCTCCTCGTCGAACTCGAGTTGAGTTTCTGGTTTGGTCGACTTCGACCAATTCGGTCGATGTCGAGTAAATATGTCAGCTCTCAACATTTTGCTCTGTTCTTTGAACGCACTTTCCCAAGTCCTCGTTCGTTCGATTGACGCATATGAGCATGCGTTGGAAATCTCTTTTTGAGGGATACAACCTTCATGAAGACATTAAAGCTTGATTCAGAATGATGAATGGAAAAATATGGTATTTTCTCCAGCAGCACAATTCTTAGCTTCTCCATGAGTTTCCTTTAAGCTCCAAAGTCCGTTCGATTTCTGCGAAATATAACAAAAACTTGTGTAGACCTCTATATATTGAAAATAAACATAAACTACATAGATTCTGTACTATTCTAACCCAAATGCGTGAAATGTATGCAGAAATCGATATAAAAGTCAATATAAAACATGACACAAAACATGGACATCAAATCACCCCATACTTAAGCTTGTTTGTCCCCAAGCAATAACTTGGATGGTCATTCAGGGGAAGAATTCAAAACCCTCAATATCATAGATTTATTCTCATATAACCCTGCAATCAATTACCATCATTTAAAAGTAACTAATGTCATAAATCCATGCATGTGCAATAAAAAAGCAACATTTACTCACAAAAGGAGGGTTATGCAAAAACAATTCATGTGACAAAGCAACAATAATCAAGAGGACTTTAATTAAGCTCAATAAGGAGTAGATTTGTAAAAGGCTTAAGGTAGGCGATTTTTGGCAATGTGGTGCTAATAATCCAGGGAAATGGAGTACTTTCCAAACTGAATTTCCACATTTCTTCTTTCTTTGATTTCTCACCTTTCGCTCATTCGCTCAATGCTTTTTTTTTTCAATATTATGATTTTACCTCCCTAGCCTCAGCACTGCCTTCTCGCGAGTCGCAAACATAGGTGTCATGAATGGTTCCGGATACTTAGTGCTTTGGACTCCTCACATGTCTGTCCCATCTCACTGAACTATTATCTCAACAAGCATGGTCGATCTTTGATCGGATTTTCTTTCACTCATTAAATTTTCCACATATTTCAAACATTCCTTCCAAACTCCAAAATGATAATAACAACACAACAACCATATAATATCTCCATAATGTAACATCATTCTCAACATAATCCCCGGATAGGAAATAAGGTAAAGAATGGCAATATTTGGATCATGTGGGGCAATAATTGAAATAAGGCATATATATGGCTTTTGTGATGCATAAGCATAGGTAAGGATATTATTATAAACATATGAGCATTATATGGAAATATAAAGTCCTCCATTCTCTTATCATGCAACATGTCAAAAGCAACATCAATTTTACCTCCTTTCATGGTTTTCACGAAATAATGCACTTCATTGTGACTTCCCTTTACTAGGCAATTTCATGTTATATCTCTAATGAATCCAATTTTGCATCATCGAGTTCTATTAAAGCTTCCATTACACTATTTCTTTCAACAATTTACAAGCATTGGGAGATGTCTTCATAGAACTTTGATTTTAGCATTTAAGCACCAAAATTTAAAATTTCACTCAAAATTCACGATGTTAAACCAAAAGCAAGAATAAAACATATAATAATGATAATGAGCTCTTCCCCCACCCCATACTTAAAATATACAGTGTCCCCACTGTATAAAATAAATGTAAAATGAAGGTAAAGGAAGGAACTCACCGAATAACGCATCGAGGAAGCAAAACAGGGCCTGTCGAGTAAACTTTGTTGGTCGACGTCGAGGAACTTGGTCGACGTCGAGCAAACTGGCAGCGTCGAGTGGAAGTGTGAAGTCGATGAGGCTTCTAGCTGGTCGACGTCGAGTAGCTAGGTCGATGTCGAGTAGTTCTGGCCTGCTCCTCTTGGTCGATTTCGACTGGCCTAGTCGATTTCGACTTTTCTATCAGGGATTCCTTCTTCCACTCTTTGCGATCCTTTATGCTTCTCAACCTGAAAATTGTTAGCTTTTGCGTGAAGATAAGACTTTCCACATGAAGTGTTCAAAACCAAAAAAACAAACAAAACCAAAACCAAAAGTTTCGAAGTCCTATAATCCAAAAGTTTTATGTACGTGTTGTAGATTTTAGAGTCGCTAGGCCGACTTCTCCACTTTAAGCATTAGCCTGGCTCATCTTTGTCCAGAAGTATTGGTGGGTCTGGTGGTTCCTCCGGTGGCGGGAAGTGTGGAATGTCATCTGAGGGCATCATATGGTGAAGTTTAATTCTCCCTGAGTGAATGCTCCATGGCTCCACCCATTCATCTTCCTGGGCTCCAGCTAGCCTGCATAAGGGAATATATAAAGAGAATTCGCATACCTCATCATTGTATCCCCTTATCTTCATAGTTTGATTTGTTTGGGCATCTCCACCATAGCAGAGCGGTGGAGTGGGAAGAGATATTTGCTCCTCATCCTGTGGAGATTCATGCCACTTTGCGAGGACCCCATACTTGAACACGAACATCGGTTGTTCAAAATCGTCGAGGATAGCCTTCACCTTGTAAGGTAAAAGCGACTTTTAAACATCATGGGCAACGACGTCCGACTTCTTCTTTTCTAGCTCTTCTTCTTCTTGGGGTCCTTCAAGTGGTTTTTCAAAGATAGATAGCAAAGTTGGAAATGAGATCGCGGAAGGACATACCTGGGTATCGACTAGAGATAGGTCGATATCGACTAGTGATGGGTCGACATCGACTAGGCATTGGTCGAGGTCGACCTCAGGTTCATATCCTCCTTCTAGCAGGATTGGGGCTTCTAGCGGTGATTTTGACAAAGCTTGTAGCTTCCTAAATGCGCGTACTCCCTCAAGCCATGCCTCCTCATCAACCATGTATAGCCATCTCAAATATTCCAATTCTTTTGCATACCGTCTCTCTCTTTCCCTTTCGGCCATTGTTCCCAAACACTCGAAGGTGTCCTGCATCCACCTGTAGAAGAAAACTTAAGGAAAACGTGAGATCTAACTACCTAATGCGCGAATGATAGCTTCCCCGGCAACGGCGCCACTTTTTTATAGGAGGAAATCGAGACTTGCAATTAAAATATAAATAAAGCAAAGCAAACCAGATTCCGTCCCGTGCAAATAATTACAAGACTCCTCCGGATGTAGCAGTGGGAAGTCATGATCGATCCTCGAGGAAGCATGACACCGGATCTCAGGCAGCGGAAGAATCTCACGAGTGGTTGTCGACTTCAGGGTACTCGACCTCGACTAAGGTTAGTCGATAGGGGTCAAGCACAGTCGAATCCGAGCAAGGCAAAGTCACTGCTTTTGGTAGATCTCGGGAAGCCAACTCGACGTCGAATAACTTTTTGGTCGTAGTCGAGTAACCTAGTCGATCTTGAGAAAGCCTGCAGAGACACAAGCAACAGCGATCTTTGCTTGATCGAAAGTCAGTAGTCGACGTCAACCAAGGGGTGGTCGAAGTCGAGCAGAAATACGGTAACGAAAATAAAGAACAAATCTTTCGGAATTCGAAATAAACTATGTATGAAAA
Organism: Persicaria maculosa; assembly: GCA_963922045.1. Lineage (NCBI taxonomy): Eukaryota > Viridiplantae > Streptophyta > Magnoliopsida > Caryophyllales > Polygonaceae > Persicaria > Persicaria maculosa. The sequence continues at coordinate 56,581,812 of OY998253.1, forward strand.
AGGACTTCCAAGATCGGGGTTTGCAACAATGATAACCAAACATGCATAAGGCAAGATAAATAACGATAATCATGCAAATCGCATCGAAGGATCAAGCTTTTGCCTTTTCCAACAATTAGACAACTCTTTCAAGAAACCCTAATTGTATCTACCAATTTTATGTTTATAATCCAAGTTGTTAACATGGATCTCCATTAAATAGTTAATAAACATATAAAAGGCAGTAGATGCTCAAAACATAACAAAGATCGAATCTTTACCTCCCAACACGCATGGCCATCGCCGGACTCGCCCCGACCCTAGAAGTGGGTGGATTACTCGCTCTTCATCGCAATCGCAGACATCATTGATTGAAAAGAAACAACTTGCATTAAACCAAACTGAAGAAAGTACAAACCGAACAAAGCCAGATCACTCTCGCTCCCTTTCTCCACTCGGCCTCTCTCTCTTTCTCTCTACTTACTTCTCCTAGAATTGAATTGTATGATTGAATAAAAATCAGCTCTATAGTCTTTATTTATAGGCTTCCAATCCTTGTTAATCAAGGAAAGCAAACTATATCTACTTTCTAAAGATAAAACTTGAATAAAAGGAACATTTATCTAAAAGGAAATAATTAAATATCTAAATATCTTCATGTCTCCATGTGGTAAGTAAATCCCTCTTCCATGGATAGATCTTCATAAAATAGGATAGATTCGGCCCTGCTTCGTGCCCAAGCAAATCAACTCGACCTCGGATTGGCCCAGTCGACTCGTGGCCTAGGAAGTTTTTGGTCGACTACGACCAAATTGGTCGACGTCGAGTTGGTTGCTCGATTTCGGCTTCGCTTCTTGGCTCCTCGAGTTCTCTTCTCCTCGTCGGACTCGAGTTGAGTTTCTGGTTTGGACGACTTCGACCAATTGGATCGATGTTGAGTAAATATGTCAGCTCTCAACATTTTGCTCTGTTCTTGGAACGCACTTTCCCGATTCCTTGTTCGTCCGATTGACGCATATGAGCATGCGTTGGAAAGCTCTTTTAGAGAGCTACAACCTTCATGAAGACATCAAAGCTTGATTCAGAATGATGAATGGCAAAATATGGCCTTTTCTCCAGCTGCACCACTCTTAGCTTCTCCATGAGTTTCCTTTAAGCTCCAAAGTGCGTCTGATTTCTGCGAAATATAACAAAAACTTGTGTAGACCTTCATATATTGCAAACAAACATAAACTACATAGATTCTGTACTATTCTAACTCAAATGCATGAAATGTATGTAGAAATCGATATAAAAGTCAATATAAAACATGACACAAAACATGGACATCACTATTAGGGTAATCATTCCACCAAAAGTAAGAGCATGGGCACTCATATCATCTCTCCCTCAAAATTCATCTGCACAAGCAGCCAGAAACAAATGTATCCAATCTGGTACATACTCGACCTCCGGCGTCAAACATTGTAACCACATCCACATCCTCCTAGGAATAATTGTCGGATCAGCAGAACCATGGAAGGCAGGGGTCAACACTCTGTGGCAAAGTCTAAGGTCAGGGAGAGTAATTTAATAGTCATGAGAGTTGTCTGCCAAATCAGCACGGCCTGTCACTATAGCCCAAGTCTTAGCGGGTATTGTTGTAGGAGGAAATCGAGTTCAAAATATAAGAATATAAATCAAACCAGACTCTGCCCACGCAAATAATTACAAGACTTCCTCCTTGTGTAGCAAAAGGAAGTCAAGATCGATCCTCGAGGAAGCGTGTCAGCGGATATCAGGTCGCTGGTGAATCTCAGGAATGGTGATTGATTACAAAGTACTCGACCTCGACTTGGTGTTGTTGTCGACGTCGACTAGGTCTCCTCGACGTCGAGTAGGTCTGGTCGAAGTCGAGTAAGTCTGGTCGATGTCGAGTACCTGCAAAGACATAAACAAGCAGCGATCTTGCTCGATCGAATATTAGTAGTCGACGTCGACCAAGGTTGGTCGAAATCGAGTAGGGTGCAGAAACGTAACAGAAACTAAAGTTCGCAGATTTCAAGATAAACAACTATATGAAAGAAAACATCCAAGATCGGGGTTTGCAACAACGATAACCAAACATGCATAAGGCAAGATAAAGAGAAATAGTCATGCAATCACATCAAAGGAATGAGCTTTCGCCTTTTCAACCAATTAGACAACTTTTTCAAGAAACTCTAATTGTATCTACCAATTTTATGTTTATAATCCAAGTGGTTAACTTGAATCTCTATTAACTAGGTAATAAACATATAAAAGGCAGTGGATGATCAAAACAAAATAAAGGTCGAATCTTTACCTTAAACACGCATGGCTATCATCGGGCTCACCCCGATCCTAGAAGTAGGTGTACTACTCGCTCTTCATCATAGAAAAACTCTTCAATAATAAAAGGGAACTAAATTGCATTAATAAACTCAAATAAAACTTACAACCGAACGAAGCCAAATCCGCTCTCGCTTTCTCCAACTTCTCTCGGCCTCCACTCTCTCTCTCTCTACTCGATGTAACTAATGGCTTGTCTTGGATCCTTCTAAAAACCAACCCCTAAGGCTTTAATTATAGTGTTCCATCTAGCTAATCTTGGAAGGAACATCTATCTATATCTAAAAACTTCCTATCTAATAACGTAAGATAAAACATTAATGATAAAGGAAATAAATTTATAAGGAAACTAGAACTAATGTGGATAAATTCCTCTTGACTTGATAGATCTTCATGTGGATGGATAGAATTCCACATCTCTTGGCTTGCAAGTAACTCTATCTTCTCGACACAACTCGATCTCGGATTCGGACTCGTCTGGATTGTACTCGACTTCGACTAGAAGTGGTCGACGTCGAGTAGAACTTTTCCTTTTGGGTTGCACTCGAGCTCGGGTAGGATTCGGACTCGACGGGTGTACTCGACATCGAGTAGGTGCACTCGACGTCGAGTAGCTCTGGGCTCTCAAGTGGCTCTGCTCGATTTTGTGTGGAATTCTGGCTCCTGGTGTACTCAACTTTGAGTAGGTGTACTTGATGTCGAGTAGACTTGTCAGCTCTCAGCATTCTGCTTTGTTGTTGAAAGGCACTTTCCCGAGTCGTCGTTTGTCGAATTGACGCATATGAGTATGCGTTGGAAAGCTCTTTTCGAGGGCTACAACTCTCATGAAGACATCAGAGCTTGATTCAGAACGATGAATTGTGAAAAATGGCGTTTTCTCCAGCTGCCCCATCCTTAGCTTCTTCATGACTTTCCTTTAAGCTCCAAAGTGCGTCCGATTTCTGCGAAATTAAACAGAAACTAGTGTAGACTCCATTTATTGCAAATAAACATAAACTACACAGATTTTGTACTATTCTAACCCAAATGCATGAAATGCTTACAAAAATCGATATAAGAGTCAAAGTAAAACATGGAAAATTAGGCTCACAACAAACACCCCATACTTAAGCTTGTTTGTCCTCAAGCAATACTTTTAATTGTCATACAGGGGAGGATATCAAAACTCTCAACATATTAGATTCATTCTCATATAACCGTGCAATCAATTACCATCCTCGAAAAGGTACTAGTGTCACAAATCCATACATGTGTAATAAAAGCAACATCTAATCACAAAAGGAGGGTTATGCAAAAACAATTCATACGTGCCAAAGCATTAATAATCAAGAGGACTTTATGCAAGCTCATGGTGAAGAAAAAGGTAAAAGGTAAAAGGTAAAAGGTGGGCAATTTTGGCCATGTGGTGCTAATAATCCGGGGAAATTGAGTACTTTCCAAACTTTCATACCACATTCCTTCTTCCATTGATTTCTCACATTTCTCTCATCGCTCAATGCTTTTTTCAATATTATGCTTTTACCTCTCTAGCCTCAGCACTGCCTTCTTGCGAGTCGAAAACATGGGTGTCATGAATGGCCCCGGATATTTAGTGCTTCGGACTCCTCACCTTGGTATCCCATCTCGCTGAACTATTATCTCAACGAGCAGGGTCGATCTACCTATAATATCTCCATAATGTGACATCATTCTCAACATAATATCTCCATAATGTGACATCATTCTCAACATAATCCCCGGATAGGAAATAAGGTAAAGAATGGGCAATATTTAGATCATGTGGAGCAAAATATGAAATAAGGAATAATATGGCTTTTGTGATGCATAAGCATAGGTATGGCTAGGGAATATAAACATATGACCATTATATGGAAAATATCAAGTCATCCATCCTCTTATTATGCAACATGTCAAAAGCAACATCAAATTTACCTCCTTTCATGGTTTTCATAAAAATATGCACTTCATTTTGACTTCCCTTTACTAGGTAATTTCATGCTATATCTCTAATGAATCCAATTTTGCATCGTCGAGTTCAATATAACTTCCATGACACTAATCAAAAATTTTCAATAGGGTTGATGTTTCAAACTTTGGAAAACAACATATAAGCACATAGACCTCAATGATAATTCCAAAGTAGCCATGTATAAGCAACTCAAGAAATAATGCACAAATATGCACATATGGTCAAATATAGTTAAATATGCACAAAGTAAGCCCTTCCCCCACCCTCATACTTAAACATTACAGTGTCCTCACTGTATAAAAAACAAGGGTAAAGAAAGAAACTCACTAGACAGGTGTGCTGATCATCGAAATATAGTGCAATATTGCTGCAAAGGTAGTCGATATCGAGGAGTGGTCGACTTCGAGTAGGGTGGTCGACTTCGACTACTGCTACTCGAAATCGAGTAAGGTGGAACCCCAGGGTGATCCGTCCTTGATCACGGCTCCTTCTCCTCGAGATGGGTGGTTGACGCCGAGTAGGCTACTCGACGTCGAGTAATCCTGCAGCTTCTTCGTACCTGCAAAACTTGTTAGACGGAAAGTACAATAGAAAAACTATAAAATAATGTTCAAAAACCAAAAGCAACAATGTCAAAGAAGAAAGTTTAAAAGTTTTATGTACATGCTCTAGATTTTAGAGTCGCTAGGCCGACTTCTCCGTTTGTGCTCAGGAACCCTCAATGTGGGGCCCTCTTGTGCTTGGACCTTCTCCTGGATCATCTAGGTCTTGATTGTAGTATGCCAGGTCTATTGATAGGTTGTTGCCCGCATAAAATCATCTCCCTTCCTTCTTCTTCTTTCGAGTCCTAATTCTGCGCAGGTCAGCTCACCACGGGGCTTTGTCTCCTCTAAAATTCTTATTAAATTTATTAATGGACGGCGTAGAGCTTGAAATCATATTCGGACTTTCCTTTTCGTGCTCAAAACAGAAATCTTTGGGCTAAGGGTTAGTCGACGCCGAGTAGAGGTGGTCGACGTCGAGTACAGGGACCCCATACTTAGGCTTTTGGCAAGTTCGGAGGTCAACAGGGGAAGTCGACGTCGAGTTGGCGTAGTCGACGTCGAGTAGGGTGGTCGACGTCGAGTAGACCTGGTCGATGTCGAGTAGCTTTTTGGTTCTTTCCTCCGTTGTTGTTTGCTCATCCCCGTGGTTGCCTATGCTCTTCACCTCCAACCATGGAATTTCCTCCTTTGTAGGTCCAAAAGAGAAATCTAGGACATCGTCGCCAATCGTGAAGGTGAGCAATCACTTTTTGACGCTGATTTTGGCATCTGCTGTGGCTAGAAAAGGTCTACCAAGAATAATAGGACAAGTAGGATCTTCCCCACATTCTATAACAAGGAAATCAGCAGGAATATAGAAATTACCAACCTGGACATGGACATTATTAACCATACCTGTAGGGATGACTACCGTATAGCTTTCCATTTATAGCTTAGCGTCCACATGCTCTATAGCTCATATCTTCACCTTTGACCAGATTGATAAAGGCATGATGTTCATGCTTGCTTCTAAATCACACGGTGCCTCATATTTATATTGTCCAAATCCCACAGTAATAGAAAAATTACCAGGGTCGGGTCTCTTCTCAGGGAAATCCATCCTTTTGCAGTCACTGGCGATTTCAGTGATTGATCGCTTGTTGCTGAGGATCTCCTTGAGGAACTTGACATATGCAGACATCTTTTGAAGAGCTTTTGTAAAAAGAATTGAAACATTTAGTTTCTGAAGCATCTTAACAAATCGCTTAAACCTACCTACAGTGGGATCTTTCAGCGCCTTAGAAGGGAAAGGTAGCATCTTTTTCGGAGCCAGAACAGATGTCGGAGGTGTTGCAGAGTCCTCGACTTTGACTAATGGGTCCTCGATTTCGACTACAGGAGTTGACGTCGAGTGCTGATGACGTGCAGAAGCTTGCTCGATGGTGTGCGGTTGGTCAATGTCGGGTAGATCTACTCGACGTCGAGTAGACTGGTCGACGTCGACTGGGCTCTGCTCAATGTCGAGTGGAATCTCAGCATCGTCTTTCCCCTTTCCGACCTCTGGCTTGTGTAATTGGTGCCTTCTCCTCAACTTTACAACAACGACTTGTCCGGATTGCCTCTTAGGATTTATATCTGTATGCCCAGGGAGCTTTTCGGCTGGTCTTGGGATCTGTTGTGCGAGTTGACACATTTGGGTCTCCATGTTCTTCTTCCAGATGTCTATCTCCCTAAATCGTGTATTGAGGCCGTGGAGTTGAGTCTGAATGGCGATGTTGGATTGCTGTTGTTGTGCCTGGTTCCTCCTCATCTCGTCGAGGAAATCTGTAGATCATCTTTCCGCTGGTACCTTTCTAGATGTCCTGGAGCTTTGTATGGTGGGGGGTTCATAGGGGCACCTTGGTTCCATTGTGGTTGATAGAACCTTTGGTCCCCTATATGGCGATTGGGACCCTTTGCGTAAGCTACCTCCTCATGAGTTTCTACAAGCCCGACTTGCTCCATATGTGGGCATTTTGGTGTGGTGTGCGGATGTGAGACGCATTCAATGCAGGGCTGGTTCACAGATAGAAATTTGACTTGCTTGAGGAGCTTGCAATTCTGATCTTTTTAGAACTACTCCTTGACTTCAGGATCAATCTCCTTAGAAGGCTCATACGGGGGCATGGATGGGTCTGGCCTTGCATAGGCATTTTCGTCATAATTCGCAGGAGCCCCATAGGTGTTGTCGAAGTTGGTGAGTCGTTCGATCGTTGCTCAAGCCTCTGCTGGTGTCTGCGTGAGGTATTCATTTTGCGTGAATTGATTGATTCTTTCCTTGGCGGCCAGATTAAGAGAATTGTAGAAAATCTCCTGAATGACATATGGTGGCTGCCCATGAGTAGGGCAGGATCGCAGAAGATCCTTGTATCGATCCCATGCCCGTTCTAGCGGTTCCCCATGCTTTTGTTTGAAAGCTATAATCTTTTGTTTGAGGATTGCTGTCTTGGCTGGAGGAAAGAACTTGTTGAGGAACGCATTCCTTTTTTTTTATTTTAAATGTAAATATATTAAAACCTTGAAATAAATATTTACCAAAAGTTCCAAAAAGGCAATTAGATGCTAAGGAAGTAAACCTTAGACATCTATGAGATGAGTGAGGCTCATATCCTCTGGTATGACAGTAGGGTGTAGAGGCCTAGGCCTTAGTGCAGTTCCTGTCTCTTCAAGCCGAGGCTATCAGAAGGCGGACACGCACGCTCAAAGTAGTGTGATGTAACACCCCTTCGGCTCGGCCATCAAGATGTTTCACCATACCACTTTGAGCACCCTATGAGCAATACAAACTCTCTACTAGTCATAGTCAGTGTTGGAGCAAAAACCATACAAGCATACAAATTTAGGCAACGGGTACAAAATGTTGCCTATGGGCATTAATAGCTTGCTTGATCAGCTTCATGAAGCTTGTTCCTTCTTTGCAATGCTCGGGGTAGTGGTGTTTACTGGTCATGAATGAAACCTTCATGTAACCTCGGTGCATTGTTGAAACACATGCCGAGACTGTAGTTGAGGACCTTGTACACATGTGTCTTGATTAGATGCACCAGCTCCTCTTTGGACCAAGTCTTGTCCCCAAAAGCTTTGTCATTCCTTGCTTTCCATATGAGGTAGACGGTGGTAGCAATCCCAACTGTCTTTGCTTTTGATTGCCATCCCTTTCCTCTAGCTTCTTTCTTTAGCCATTTGAGTGCACTTCGTATAGTTGACATGTCTCTCCATAGTCCCAGCCACCTTCTTATCTGCATCCATAGATCACGAGAGAAATCACAAGTAAAAAAAAGATGCTCATGGGATTCTAAATTCTGTTGGCATAAAACACAGGTAGTGTCCACTTCCCCTGATCGGTATAGATCTTTGGTGGCTAGTCGTCTTTTTGCAGCCAACCAGAGGATGAAAGCATGCTTGGGGATGATGTTTGAGTCCCATACAACACTGCTCCAGGTAGGCTTTAAGGCTTTTCTTCTGAGGTATTCATAGGCATCTCCAATCCTGTAGTGCCCAGATGAAGCCCACGAGTTCATGAGGTGGAGGACTCCCTCTTCATTACCTGCACATGTTAGTAGCTCATCCCTAATGGATAACAGTTTTTTGATAATGGGGGAGTCATTGGTTTTGTGTGCAGTCCATGACCAAATATTTTCTCTATGTAAGTACTGGTGATGCACCCATTTAACCCAGAGGCTATCCTTTTTCCTAACAATATCCCACAAAATTCTATACAGGAAAGCATTGTTCCAGGTTTTTAGATCTTTTAGACCGAGGCCCCCTTCATCTTTAGGTAAGCATAGGTCCTTCCATCTGATTCTATGTGATTTCCAGAGAAACTTTGCACATAAGCTATTTATCCTATAAATTAATGTGGAGGGAGCTGGTAAGATGGAGAACCAGAAAGCTTCTATTCCTTGAAGAACAGCCCTTATTAATTCAATTCTACCAGCATAGGAAAGAGTTTTAGAATTCTAATAACTGATATTTGTTATAATCTTATCTATGAAAAGAGAGAATTGAGATATGGTGAGCTTCCCTGAAGGGATAGGTATACCCAAGTATTTGAAGGGGAAAACACCTTGCGTGAAGTCTGATCTGTTTTGTAGGTAAGCCCTGTCTTCCTCTTTGACCCCTGCTAAGTAAAAAGAGGATTTTGTAGGGCTAACTTCAAGCCCTGATACAGTTGTGAAATGATCCAGGCAGTCTAACAGTAGAGTCATAGAGTTCCTGTCACCCCTTGAAAGTAAAATAATGTCGTCTGCATAGGCAAGGTGTGTGATCTGTAGCCTGTCGCATTTGGGGTGAAATCTAAAAGTAGAAATCCTTGATCTGCACTTCAAAACTCGTGAGAGGTAGTCAGTAGCCAGGACAAAGAGGAAAGGAGAAAGTGGATCCCCTTGCCTCAGTCCTCTTTTACCTTTAAAAAGGCCATGTAAGCACCCATTAATGTTTAAAGAGAAAGAAGTAGTACTAATACACTCGATTATCCAATGCACAAAAAGAGGAGGGAAATTTAAAAGATGAAGCATTTGTTCTATGAACTTCCAAGATATTGTGTCATAGGCTTTCCTAAGATCTAAATTGAGAATGCATCTAGGACTAATTCTTTTCCTGGTGTATTTCCTAATAAGTTCCTGTAAAAGTAGGATATTTTCATTCATCATTCTATCTTCAATAAAACCAACCTGGGCAGGGGAAATAATCTGTTTTAGCAGAGGACTTAGCCTAGTAGCAAGGATTTTGGATATCAATTTATATGTAACATTGCAACAAGAGATAGGTTTATAGTCCCCAACACAGTGAGCATTAGATTTTTTTGCAATCAAAGAAATGCTTGTATGGTTAATCTGTTTTAACAGTTGCCCAGAGGAGAACAATTCAGTGACTGCGTTGCACACCTGCTCCCCTGTAGTACTCCATGTGCCTTTGAAAAATTTGGAGGTATACCCGTCTGGCCCTGGTGACTTCTCATCTCCAATGTCCCATAGTGCAGCCTTTATCTCTTCCACAGATACTGACTTTGTCAGGTTCTCATGCCATTCATTTTTAATCAGGGCTCCTCCGATGATCACAAATCTCGGGTCAATCTGATCAGTTGGTTTCTCAGTTCCTAAGAGCTCTTTGTAGAACATTTCGAACTGATTACCCACTTCATCGATGGACATAGTTTTTGTACCATCTTCCTTATCCACTAAGAATAAATGATTTCTCCTCATGTTTTTCTTCATGATGCCATGGAAGTAGGAATTGCATTTATCTCCCTGGAATTTATGTCTTGCCTTTGCCAGCTGTGAATTAAATTTGAACTCAACTTCTCTCAAACTCCTAGCTTTCCTTTTGGCTAGCTCCCGTTCTTGCAGCTTATTATCAGACTCTGAATTCTCAATGAACTCTACAAAACACTTTTCATATTCAAGTTCTGCCTCAGTGGCCCTTTGACTAACTCTTGAGAAGTGCTGTCTGTTGAGGTTTTTCAGAGGTGTATTTTTTTATTTTTTTTTTTGCCCAGAATTTTTTTTTCGTGATAGCACTTTCTGTTGTGCAAGTATAACTTGCTTTTGTGCACATATAACATCTTATTGTGCAAATATAAGTTTATTTTGTGCAGACAAATAATTCATTATGGGGTAAATAGGTAAATGTGCCTATTTCAATTATAAATTTTTTTAATTGAAATAGGCTTAATTTATGGGTAAATTGGTAAATATGTCTAATTTTATGTGTAAATGCACTTTTTCCCGTTTTCGATACATTTTGTGCAACTATGAAGTGCATTTGTGCAACTGTGGAGTGCATTTGTGCAACTGTGGAGTGCATTTGTGCAACTGTGAAGTGCATTTGTGCAACTGTAAAGTGCATTTGTGCAACTTTAATTGTGCAATTGTGCAAATTTAAAGTATGATACAATTTTGCAAATTTAAACTACAATTGTGCAAAAGTAAGATACAATTGTGCAAATGTAAGATCATAATGCGCATTAATAAGTCAAAAGATGTGTTTTTGAAATCGATGTTTTAATTTTGTTTTTTTTTTTTACTTTTGAGAGTTTGGGTTCACCTCTCGGATAATTTAGGTTGATAGATGTAAGTTTGAAATCGATTTTTTTACGTATAAGCTTTTAAAATTAAAGTGCATAAATAAGATTAAAATGTGCATAATTAAGGTTAAAAAGTGCATAACTTAGATTATAACGTGCATGATTAACAATTTGCGATTGTTGCGCTCTTGTCTATTATGTAACCTATGTGGGATTTGAACCCACATCTTTTGTGCAAACGCACATTGCTCTACCAATTGAGCTAATAGGCTAAATTATGATTTTTATGCTAAAATAGAAGAACCTAATCGACCTAAAGCATATTGCAATAAAATTCTAAAATTCAATTAGCTCATGATTCACAAACAATTTGACAATGCTATAAACACGAAATTAGCTCCAAATCAACCCAACAACACAACCATATCATCAATTTTAGTCAATTTGGCCGTTGGCAAAAAACCCCAAATTCTAAAGCATATCGCAATATAAAATTCCAAACTTCAATTAGATCATGATCCATAAACAATTTGACAATGCTATGAACATGAAATTAGCTCCAAACTAACCCAACAACACAACCATATCATCAATTTAAGTCAATTTTGCTTCTGGCAAAAAGCCTCAAATTCTAAAACATATCGCAATATAAAATTATAAAATTCAATTAACTCATGATCCATAAACAATTTGACACTGATATGAACATGAAATTAGCTCAAAATCAACCCAACAACACAACCATATCATCAATTTCAATCAATTTGGCTTTTGGCAAAAAGCCCCAAATTCTAAAACATATCGCAATCTAAAATTCTAAAATTCAATTAGCTCATGATCCATAAACAATTTGACAATGATATGAACATGAAATTAGCTCAAAATCAACCCAAAAACACAACCATATCATCAATTTCAATCAATTTGGCTTTTGGCAAAAAGCCCTAAATTCCGCTCCTAAATCAAACCCTAGGTTTTCAATCTCAACCTAAATCATTCAAACAATCTAAATAGGTGTAATAAACAAGTTTAGGGTTAGAAATCATACCAAATTCGAGTGGAAACAAGGAACAAAATCGGGATTTCGAAGGTATTCCGAGCCAAAAACGTCGAACAGGTCTGTCGGGAGAGATGGGCTCGGTGTGAGCTCGGCTGGGCTCGAACCATGGGGGTTCCGGGCTCGGGGGGTGCGCCTGAGGGAGGGGGTTCGAGCTGGTCGGGGCTGGTGGCCGGAGGTGGCTCGTGGGTGGCGTGGGAGGCCGAAAACCGAGGCTGCTGGTGGCTCGATGGTGCTGCGATGAGGTGGGCGCGTCGGGGCAGCAGATGGCTCGAACCGGGCCAGTCCAGGGCTCGGGGGTTGCGCACCGTGGTGGGCTCGAGGGCGGCTGGTCGCTGGTGGCCGGAGGTGGCTCGACGACGTGGCCGGAGGTGGGTGCGGGTGCGGGGCAGCGGGACACCGAGAGAGGGAGCTGTACAGCGCGCGTTCTAATTAATTAAAAAAAATAAATTTTACACGTTAAGCGGATTTTACACGTTAAGGAGTTTTTACATTTTAAAGCTTCCCTATATATGTATATATGTATATATATATATATATATGTATATATATATATGTATATATATATATATATATATGTATATGTATATATGTATATATATGTATATGTATATATGTATATATATGTATATGTATACATATATATATATATATATATATGTATACATATATATATATATACATATATACACATACATATATATATATACATATATATATATATATATATATATATATATACATATATATATATACATATATATATATACATATATATATATACATATATATATATATATATATATATATATATATATATTTGGTTTTCACCTCTTTAACATTTAAACGATAATTTTTCGGAATTGCTAAGTGCACGGTGAAATTATCGCCATTAGCACGGTTTAACCTGTGCAATTGTGCATTGCGAAAGCGCGGATGAAAAAGCCGGGCCGGCAGCTGCGCACAACGAATGCGCGGATCTCCTGCAACTGAGCAAAACGAGTGCGCCGATTGGGGCCCGCGCCTGCACACAGCGAGTGCACCGATGGATAGGAGCCCACGCCGATTTGACAACACTGTAACGAGCGCACGCGGGAATCTCTGCTGTGGCGTGTATCCCGGATTTCACGTTGCACACGGAGATACGGATGCTCACTTACGCCTATAAAATCCGACCTCTTAAGCCTCCTACCCTTGCCACACAGCTTTGCCCATTTCATTGTAACTTTATTATGAAATTTTATAGCCGGTGTGCATTGTGTTTTATAGCATCAAGCTGTTCATTGCATCTTCATTTGGTTGAAAAGGTAAGAGTAATTTTCTTCTTTATGCATTATCTTCAATAGGTTTTGTGTATAGCTTACACTAATTAAATTTACATTCGGAAATCATTTATCTTCATTAGGTTTGCATATGGCTTACATTAATTAAATTTACCTGTAGATAATCGGGAATCATGACATCAAAAATGAAGAAGGTTGCAAGTAGTGCCATGGGTTGGCTTCGAGGGGATCGATCTTCGCAAGATAAGGATGAGCGTCGGAGAGCGAGAGGAGTAAGTTCATTTTAGTTTTGATAAATTTTATGATATTTATAATGTTTAGTGAGAAAAGAAAAAAGTTCAATGAAATATTAGAAATTGTAAGATGTTATGACGATGAAAAAAGTTCCATGAAATATTAGAAATTGTGATAATGTTTATTAAGTTTATTTTAGTTGAAAGATTTTTTTTATACGAATTTGTATGTATCACTTATGTTGAAATAAGCAACCGAAAATATATGATCGAAATTCATTATGTCATGAGTTAGATAAAATTACATTGACAATAGGTAAGCTAAATAAAGGTTTGTAGGAGTTACATAGATAGGAAAAATTAATTTTGAAGTATATAAGCAACATTATATTTAGTTAAATTATATCGGTTTATCTATCTCATTACTGAATCATATCCATCTATGTTAGCGTTATATTAAATGTTTATGAAAGAAATGTAAATGCTAAAAAAAAAGAAATGTAAGATTTCACCCTAAACCCAAAAATAGGTAAATGAAATACCAATGAAAATAGGTAAACAAAATATCCTTTAAAATAGGTCACTGAAATTAGTTAAATGGAAAAACGTAATTCGTGTTTATCAATTATAAACTTATAGGAATAGATAAACATAATTGATGTGTACAGACTAATTTTTGGATATTTGTACTGATAACAAATTGTAACATTGTTTATTTGTTATGCAATATGATAGCAAATTGCTACGGCATTGAAGCGGCGACGGCCCACGGCTTCGGCCCGTCAAGGTGAACATGAAAGGGCTGAAGAGGCACAAGAGAAGGCTCCAGCTACTTCCACCACCGTACCCGCTCGGGCGAGTACGTCAATTATATAGGCTAGGACACGATCGCCTAGGCCGAGTCGACCTACTCTCAGGCGCTCCTCCTCAGAGCGTACACTGTCTCCTTTCCCGAGCAGGACATTAGGGCTCGAGGATATTCAGTCGGACGACGCAGTTGGGTCAGATGCGTTCGATGAAGAGGAATTTGAGGTCGCCAACACAGATGATGGCGATAATCATGAGGCATTCGGTCCCGGAGCGTATGACTACCACAATGTGGCGACGGATGTTGGTGCTGACTACGAGGACTATTATGAGCAACAAGAGCATTCACATCAGCAGCCGGTCCATCAGGACCCACCACAACAAAGAGCAAAATACATAGATGAGGCACAACTACAACCACCAGTTACCAATGACGGTCGGCCACTAGAGAATCAACCATTGACGTGGTATAGGATGCACAGATGCAGACTTATTTGGATGGGTCAGGTATGTAATCATTTATATTTTCTTGTGAAAGTTCTTACTTAAATTAAATATTTACTTATTACCTAAAGAATTATGTGTTTTTCCCTTGTAGGCTGACAATCTAATTCGATGCATTCGACGCGACACCCACATTCACTTTCTCATAAACTTGCCTCGTGTTGTTACCCCTATGAATTGGTTTGGGCTTGCAAGACTAAGTGGCCTTACAGATCAGGAGGACATCGAGTTTGTCAGGGTGGATCATTCTTTGATCAAAGCATTTATCTGCCGATGACTCCCCGAGACGAACACGTTCCACTTTCCCTGGGGTGAGATGACTATCACCCTCCATGATGTAGCCATCATACTTGGCCTACAGATTCACGGAGTTGCCCCACGTACACCTATGACCGATGCGCAACGCCGGTCTTTCCTCAGCACCAGACTTGGCATATCCACTTCCACTACCAAAAACACATGAAATAGCCACGGTCAAATAGCCACGAATTGGCCATGAATTTCCGTGGATAAACGGTTTAGCCACGGGCATAGCCATGAATTTGACGTTCGTCGCCATTCGAGGCTATATGCCTCGACGCTAACAGCTACTACCACAATATCCGTGGCTAATAGCCACGATCTGACAAGCCCGTGGCTATGTTTGTGGCCGGTTCGGAAAGGTGTCATCCGTGGCTGTAGCCCCGAATACAGCAACGAATAGTGTCGTGGCTAAAGCCGTGGCCACCCAGGGGACATGTCTTGGTAGGTCGTTGCTAGTGTCGTGGCTAATTTCGTGGCCACGTGTGTGTCCATGTGGCGTAAGGTCCGTGGCTATGCCCGTGGCTACAAACGTGGCCATATTGCCCGTGGCTATGCTCGTAGCTATGAACGTGGCTATGGTCGTGGCTATGCCCGTGGCTATGGTCGTGGCAATGTGGCACAATAGCCGTGGCTATGTCCGTGGCTAATTCGTGGCTATATATTTTTAATTGTATTGTGAGCTCGGTAATAAATATAATATATATTTATAGCTGGGCACAAACACATACAAAATTAACATATACCACTGCCATCATTTGTTCATCCAAAACACATACAAAACAAATCCAGAACCATCAAAAACACAACCAGATCGAAGTTCAACCATCCACAACACAACCAAAACAAACCCGCAAGTTCGATCAACAGCACGACAAGTGCAAATACGACTAAGTCTGAAGACAGTACGTGGGAACCCAAAACAGAAACACACAACTTACTTTGATTTGCCTTTGCCCTTACAGAATTGCATCATGGTGCTGAGGAGCTTCTCCTGCCAAGCTTCATTGGCCTTCCTAGTCTCGTCCATTAGTTGCTCCCCAATAGCTAACATGTCTTGTCAGACACTTGAGCTGACTTGTTCCTGCACTCAATCTCCAAACGACGACATTTCTTCCCTGAGATTTATGGTCACCTGGCTCTGCACCTGATCCCCTAACTCCACCATTTCATTCCTCATGTCTTGCATCATGCTTGAAAGTTTAGAGATGACATATTCCTTCAAAGGGGCATCATCGGCAGATGCAACAGCTGGTGCAACAGATTCTGGATTCGGCTTTGAGTGTAACATAGTTGGCGCCTTCGATCCCATGCCCAGAACCCGGGCTTTCTTCACACCTCCTGTCGCCTTGAGCCACAAAGCATTCATGTAAACCGAGTGGGATGCATTCTCAGAGACAGCATCATCAAGCAAGGCCTCTTCTTCTACCAAATGGTCGAACTTTTCCTAGCCAAAGAACATGACCAAGATGTTAAATGCAATATAACAAAACCAGAAGCAATGTAAAAGAGCACAATAGGAAAACAATGTAAAGAAAGCAGCAGCAGGTTCGATGGTGTTACAAGTAATTTATCAGACATTAGAAGAGCACAACAGAACCAATTTATCAGACATTAGAAGAGCACAACAGGAAAACAATGTAAAGAAAGCAGCAGCAACAACATTAAAATTAGATCACATCATCATATTAAGGTGTAAAATGTTTAATGCAACCCAAGAAAACCAATTTATCAGACATTCACAGCAGGAGACAATTTACATGCTCAATAACGTAGACAACCCAACCCAATCACAAACTTCCTGCAAACTGACCCTTCAAAAAAAACACATATACTAACCAATTTCATAAAACATACATGCTGAATAACATAGACAACATAACCCAATCACCAACACACAAAATATATACCAGTTTCTACACATAATAATCACAACCAATTTCCTGCAAACTGACCCTTAAAAAAACAGACATATACTAACCAATTTCATAAAACATACATGCTCAATAACATATACAACACAACCCAATCCCCAACACACAAAATATATACGAGGACCTACACATAACAATCACATATTGGAAGCTGATGCACTCAAGACCCATACAGCAGCATAAAAAAATACACAAGTATAGCAAGGTACCAAACAAAGCCATAAAGACTATTCACATAACAAGTACATAACATAAAGGGACGATTGAAGTTGTTACTTACCACCGTTTCTTGGCATTGAGCACCGGCCCAAGATCCATCTTTTTTCCTATGACACTTTTCAAATGTTTCCTTTGGGGTTGGATCTTTTCCAAGCTCCTGCCTTTGTAAGTAAATATATACATTTAATTAGTGCACATATGCAAACCAAATAGATGGTTAATAATGACTGTAAGAGTGATTAAAACTATATGAAATGGGAAAACAGCAGTAACTGATTTAATTTTAACATACCAGTCGATCCTTGATTACAGTTGTCGAAATCGATCCACCACTGAAAATTGGAGTCCCTTTCTCTGTTGCAATGGCTCTGTTTTTCTTGTTAACTTCAGATTGACGGCGAAATTTATCCTCTTTTGCCCATTTCTCCACCATTTGGGCCCATATCATTTGCTTCACCCATGTAGGCTTCTTTGTTTTTCCATTGCGAGCCTTCCCAAATACGTTCCTAAGGTGGTCCCCTCCCTTTGTTTTGAAAGCCTTGTACACAACTGCTTCTGAGAAAAGGTTTTCATCCCATCATGTTCGCTTCTGCACATATGGAACAAAGAAGTGAAATTGTAAGCAATTCACACTTAAGCACTGAATGTTAGCACAAGTAATGAAATTTTTTTTACCTTGAACATTCCTCACCATAACTCTATTGTTGTTTCAGGAACATCACCCCACCTTATGTAAGGTCCATCGAAATGTGAATGAATAACTTGGAGCAAGACACCATACGCAGGATTTGTGGAATCAAAGCTTCACATAAAACCCAAAAACATAAAAAAATGTTATCAATATAGTTGGCTTGAGAAAAAATATACAGAGTTGGCTTGACCATGAAACTGGTAACAAGAATTAGCATGAAAAAATATACACAGTTGGCTTCATAATTGAACTCATACTTAACCATGGTTAACTGACAGACGGTTTTTAGTCGCGTTAACCGTATCAAAATAAATTCGAAGTTACTAACTAATGTAGTGTGGTAAGCACGAGTCGATCCCACACAGAATCAAGTTATTCCTAAGTTAAGTTTATTTACCAATTAAGAGAAAATAGGGGGTTTTTATGTGGTGATAATAAGAAAGAAAATAAAATAAACTATAAACAAGTTAATGGAGATAGCAATTAAGAATAGAGTTTCATCTACAGATATCTACTTTAATTTGACCGGTTGATCCTCGATTCTTCTTCAAGTTCTCTTTTCATCCTATTATTGTTCCTGTCCTGATCTTGCGTAAATTACTAGTCCTACGAGTCCTAGTAACCCTTACTGATTAGATAACCTTAACACGGTCAAGATTTAACCTAATAGTAGCATTAAGATTAAGGATTAACCAGGATATATGCAACGCCAAGCTACGAGTCAGTATTTAACATATAATTGATTCTCTACACACCAGTTTAGTCCTACGAGTCCTAAAAAGGCATGATTGCTACTATGGATTAAGGTTCGCTACGAGGAATCTACAAAATCCTAGCAATAATCTCAACTAGTTGTACGGACTAGAAGAAATTAACAATATTCGCAAAAGAATCAATACGAATCAATAGGAATAGAACAAGAATAGAAATATCACAACTTTATCAAATCAAAGCTTCAATCCGTAGACGAAACGGAGGAGTTTAGATCTCCATGAAAATAAGACAAAACACAATTAGGGTTTAAGGAAATAAAACGAAAGTCGGCTACGGTATACTTGAACACCGCCCTCTTTATTCTGCCGTATGAATGGTATATATATGAAAACTAAGCCTAACATATCTAATCTATATAATAATAATAATATAAATATATATAATCTAATTATATCTAAAGTAGTAAGCAATTGGAGACATGTTCTGCCTCTTCCCGTACGCATCCACCAGCCCATTTATGTAGCTGGCCCACCTTGGCTTCCAATTCGTTATGAGTAACTCGGCCCAATCTTGTATAATTCGCTCCAAAATACCTGAAATTAATAAGACACGTGTGTAGATTCCGAAAACTAAATAATAACAAATTAACTATAAAATATGTAAAAATATGCATGGAAATAAGCTAATATAATATACAAATACACAACTAAAATAGACCCTATCAAACTACCCCATGCTTAGACTTTTGCTTGTCCCCAAGCAAACTAACTCAAAACAAAGACAGATTCAAAATGAAAGAGACTCAAAGAAATTTCTATGAATGATCACTCATCAGTATGGTTATCATGGCTTCAGAGGTATTTATTACGTTAAAGCTCAAAATAATTATGACACTATGAGACCCACATCAAACCTTTCATACTCAATGCTTTAAACTTCGATTAGGTTCAGAGGATGCTTGCATTCAGAATGTATTGAGCAATCAAATTCATTAAGCACATAAAAATCGTCATAAACACCCATAGATTACTAGGCCTTTTCTACTTCGGATTTTCAATAAAGCTCTTTTTTTTTTCTTTCTTTTTCCCAAACACGTTTTCTTCCTCCTTGCGTGAATTTTATTCTCCACAAACAGGATCGGTTACTAACCATATTTTTTTTTTCAATTCTTTTGAGTGTCGAGTGAATTTTATTTTCCTCGAACATTTCTATCAAACTTGGTTTATTGATGATTCTTTTCACTCGAGTGAATTTTATCCTCCTCGAGCGGTGTAAGTGAATTTTATCCTCCTTACACTCATCAACCCAACATATATCAACGCACGTCAAAAATCACATCAAACATTATAACCGAATTTACTAGTGCTTTTCATCAGGGGTTTAGACATATACAATAGAAATTATATAAAAGTTTTTAAAATTGCTCTAAACTGAACATCCAACCAATAATCAAGTTATAACTAAAGCTCATAATCTAGATTATCTATGGGAATCCCACAAGTGTCTTTATTCAATTAAAATTCAATTTTATTAACTCTTAAACCATGAAAAACCATATATCATCATCGAGATCATACCAATCATAGAAACAACTTCTTAACACAACTAAAAGAAAAACTAACAAATAAAAAAACTAAGACTCAATATAACTTATATGAGATCATGAGATAATTATCAAACACCCTATAATGCAACCTAAAATGCAATGCAAATATGCAATGCATAACAAAAATTATAAATAACAAAAAACTAACATATAAATAAAATGCGGAGCTACACTTGAATTCCCCCACCCCATGCTTAAAATCTTACTTTGTCCTCAAAGTAAAGAAAAAGAATAAAAGAATATGAGGAAACTCACAATTAATCAGGCATATCGAACATAAATCTTCAATTCAAATCTGGAGGAAGGAAGAAAACGCGTGATGTTCTTGGAAAAATCAGTAGCAAATCCCTCCAGAAAAACGCAGCAGCAATTCCCATCACCTTTGAAGCAAAACATACCTGCCCAAAACAAGCATACCAAACCAACAAGACCAAAAATTTGCTAGTGGAGCGCATAGCAGAACTCAAAACATGTAAACCCATCGCTAGTCCAAACTCAAGCTACTTATGCTGCATGAAAATCAATAAATTGATATAACTTCAGGGAGGAAGGAACTAGCAAGCAACTAAGCAGAGTTCATGTCAAATAAGAAACAGAGGAAGTAATAGCCCTACGGCTCACACTAAAAAAAAAAAAAATCAGCAAACAACTATTTATGCATTTTGCACTTCTGAACCGTCTTGGATTTGGAAAAACATGGGCATCGTCTCCTATGCAAAAGGTCCTGCCCAAGACACAAAGCAAAGAAAACATACAAGACAAAGCAATCCGATTTTCCAAGTACATCCAAGAACAAAGAACAACACCGTCCAAACCTCGAAAATCAGCCCCAACAGCTCATGCTCAATCACTTACATTGGACTAAAAACATGGCATTCAAGTGATTTCAGAGAGCAATAAACATCCAGAGAAACCCCTAGTATGACTCAATTGTAAGAATCACTAGCCAAAACATATAACATCAACCAAGAATGACCTTGTTTGCAATAGATAAGTGTCATCAATGACTAACTTCCTAAGAGCTAAAACGATCAATTTCAGCAACAGAAATTAGCCAAATGCCACCTCAAACTCCAATTCCAAATGCAGGGCTTGTAACTGAGTACCTTATCAAAATACCAAGCATTCTTCCGGTATATGAAGAAAAAAATCATGAAAGCATGATAGACTTAAGCATTAGAAGATGATCAAGTCCCACAGTTCAGCACGATAAAATTCTTAACACATTATCAATGACCAACTCCACAATTTCAATCACAAATTTGAAGCAAAATCAGGCATTCACACAACCCATAACAATCGAACTCGAGCACAATCAATCGTCGACTCAATCAGTTCAGCATTAATGAAGCACACAATCAGTCCGGAAGATCCCAAAATCGAAATCGATACACACTAGCTCAAGGAGAAGATACCTGCACTTACGGAACCGAAATTGGAGTCGAGTTGAGGTCCAGCCAGGTCGAGATGAATCGGGGTTAATTGAGGTGAATTCCTCCCTAAGTCAAGAGCAGGAGTGACTTTGGCTGCATCCTCCGACGATGCTAGTGTGAGAACCGCGCCGGAGACAGACTGGTGGAGAGGCTAACGATGGCCAGTGTTGTGAGCTGAATCTGCCATGTTTTACAATAACTTTTATATCGATTTCTGCATACATTTCATACATTTGGGCTAAGATAGTACAGAACCTATGTAGTTTATGTTTATTTGTCAAAATATGGAATCTACACCAGTTTCTGTTTGATTCGCAGAATTCGAGGCATTTTACAGCAATTCTACAGAAGGTCAGAAAAGCTCGGGAATCGGCTACAGAAGTCCAAGGTCAAAGAAGCAGCGGAACCAGTTGAATCAATCTGAGAGTCAAGGTTACTCGATCTCGAGTAGACCTTACTCGATCTCGACGAGCGAGTCCGAGCAGCCTTGGTCGACAGAGCATTATCGAGAGCCAGACCATCCCAGCTCCGGAAGTTACTCGATCTCCACAAGACCCTAGTCGAGATCGAAGAAGCCCAGTGCCACACCCGGAGTCGACGAGGAGAGAAGCTGACCGAGAAGCCGAGGACGAGGATGCCGAGCAACCCTACTCGATCTCGACAAGACCTAGTCGAGATCGACAAGCCACCCAGTGCCAGTCCGAGTCCATGCCGAGGAGAAGATGCTCGACCAGGGAAGACCACCACTCTACTCGATCTCGACATGCCCTGGTCGAGATCGACGAGCCAGAGCCCAGATCCAGGCCTGTCGAGTAAAGACGCTGAGGAAGCCTAGTCGGCAAGACCACCCTAGTCGAGATCGACCATGTGTACTCGAGGTAGACGAACGCCAGGAACCCATGTCCGAGCCTGTCGAGCAGAGCTAGCCGGGAAGTTCAGTCGACGAACAATCCTTGTCGAGGTCGACGAAGCCCTTGTCGATGTCGAGTAGACCCGATTCCAGAAACGCGTCGTCGAGAGCTGTCCTATTCAAGCTGGGATTGCTTGGGGCTGAAGGAGGAAGATTCTATCCAAAATCTATCAAGTCTATCTATGGAAGGGAGATCTATCAAGACATGAAGACTTACCTAGTTTAGATTTATCTTTTCCTTTTAGATTTATTTCCTTTATTTCTTTTATTTATCATCAAGCATTTTAGATATAATTTTAAATATAGATAAGAGATTCTATCCTTGATTAGCAAGGAATAGAAGGCTATAAATAAAGCCCTAGGGGCTGGTTTTTCATTGATTCCAATTGACACACAATTCAATTCCAGTAGAGAAGTTTAGGAGTTCTAAGGTTTTTAAGGTTTTGGCTTTCAGCGAAAGTTGATTGCCGGGATTGTAAAGGCTTTGAATTTAGTTTTAATGCAAGTTTCTTTTTATACATCAATGTCTGTTATTGCGATGAGGCGTGAGTAGTCCACCCACTTCTGGGGCTGGGGTGAGCCCGACGGCGGCTATGTGAGGTGATGCGGTAAAGGTCAGATCTTTTTGTGCAATTCGTCTTCTATCCCTATAAGCATGATTCTTTTGCGAGAGTTGAAGGTGATCCTTGTTTGTATTATTGAAGCGAAAGTGATCTTAATACAACTTGGGTTAATTATGTGAAAAGGGTTAGTAATAATTAGGGTTTATGCGAAAGCCTCTATATGCCTATTTGTTAATAACGAAAGTTATTTGATGGAAAGCATGATCTTTTATGCCTTTATGTGTTACTTTGCGTGGTTACCGTTGTGGTGTTGATACCCTGGCTTTGGAAGTCTTTTATTATATTGAGTTTATATCTGTCAAATTTCCGAGTTGTGTTCGAAATCTGCGATTTAGAGTTTTCTGAATTTCTGGTCGATACAGAGTAGACACTGGTCGATACAGAGTAGGCCGTAGTCGATATCGAGTACAGTCTTGTCTAGGTCGAGTTGAATTTCTGCTTCTGTTGTCGATTTGAAGTTTCTGTCTTTGCTGTTCTTTGTCGATCTCGAGTAGGTTGTGGTCGAGATCGAGTTGACTATTGTCTGTCGAATTGTTTTGCTTTCCTTTCTGAGTTTCTGTTGTCGACCTTCCTTAGTCGATATAGAGGACAGCTATTCGAGATCGAGTAGCTTCTGTGTCCTCGCTTTTGTTTCTGCTTTGCTTTGTCTTTTCTGTCTTTGTTTTGATCTTTGCTTTTGTTTGTTCTTTTCTGCTTTTATTTCTGTTTCTTTCCTTGTTTCTGTGTTTCTGTCTTCTCTGCTGCTTTGTCTGTGAGATTTACAGCTACCCGAGATCTGCAGACACGCTTCCTCGTGGATTCGATCCTGACTTCCCATTACTGCATTGGAGGAGTCTTGTATTTATTTGCGTGGGCCTGAATCTGGTTTGATCTATTTTGTTATATTTCATACTCGATTTCCTCCTCACAACAAATTGGCGCCGTTGCCGGGGAGGCTATCAATCGCGCCTTAGGTAGTCAGTTCTCACTTTTTCTTTGAGTTAATTTACAGGTGTATGCGCCGTTCTGGTCAACCACCTGAGTTTGACGGCTTAGACGAACCAGAGCGCCTTCTACACATCAGAGCTAAACTGCAAAGAGCCATGGCAGCTGCGGAGACACAGGAATAGCTGATCGCTAGGCTTACCAGGGAATTGGCTGCTAAAGATGCTGCTATCGCCGCTGAGAAAGCAGCAAGGGAACAAGCACAGGCTGAGCTTGCCCAGTACCCGACCACGACAGAGGACTATATGCACCC